>CM039468.1:41003324-41031956 GCA_022433065.1 Begonia loranthoides | reverse complement strand
ACAGTTTATCATATCTAATCAGATCATCCAACAACATATATAACTAAACACTTCTTACTATTATAGGTCATATGTTTCAGAATCAATCCAAACAGCAACTTATAATCCATCCACTAAGCATTTCAGATTATAATTTCGAGCAACAAATTATCGATCCAGAGATACATCCAATGTTCTTAAATCTTTTCTTCATAAAATCAAACATATCCCAGAACTTAAAACCAATCCAATAGAATGTTCCCACAAGTTACATAGAATATCCTCTAAGTCATCATCCAAATAATAGAGAATATGTAATACCCCGACTTTTTAAGTGGGTTGACTATCGAGGTATTACCAAGAACATATTCGTTAAATTATATATTATGGAAATAACCGTAATCAGAATAACAATACATTAAATTATAAATATTGGATTAATATAAAGAATTAAACGAATTGTTTACATATATGTTTATTATATACATATATATAACATATATGTATAATTAAAAAATAAAAATAATAATAATAAGTAAAATTGAAAGAGGAAATGGCAGGAGCCATTTCTTCTCTGGAAGGAAATCGACGAGAGGGAGAGGGGGAAGCCGGCGACGGCGAGAGACAAGAGGGGATGGGCAAACGGTGGGGCTTCGCTCCGGCGAGGGTGCGACGGCGACGACTCGGGCTGCGACGTCCAGGTGTGCGGTGGACGGCAAGCGAACGGGAGGCGCTGGACGATTTAGGGCTCGGGATCGGAGCTCCTGCCGTGGTGTTTTCGGCGACCATTCGAGGTTGGGTTTCTCTCATTCTTTGATGTTCTGTCAATTTGTTGAGGTCTGGAGGTGAGATTCGTTGGATGAATCATTGTTTTCGCGTGGGCAGTGGTGAACTCGCGATGGGTAGCGAGTTCGCTGACGGGTTCAACGGCGAGCGACGAACCGCGACCCCCTATTTGGCTGGGTCCAGCTGCGGGTTGGTCCACTTGTGTCCACTTTCCAGCTGTGTCCTGCCGACACACAATGGGGAGCACAATTAATTGGGTTGGTTGACAGACAACAAGTAGTTGAAACAATTGAAGAGGCTGTCGACGAGGCTATCGGGAGGAGAAGAGGAATAAATGTTGGCTGGAGGTCTTGGTTACGAGAAGGAGGAGAGGAGAGCAAAAAGCATCGATTGGGTGTGTAGAATGATGAATTGGTCGAGAGCTTCTGTGGTGAGTTTCCTTGTTGTTTTGATTAGTGGGTTATGTGTTCTGTTTTCTGATGAGGCAGTGGATTGCTGAATTAGTGACTTGATGAAATAATATGTTGTTGTTAAGTTACGGTTTTGATTTTTGAAGGATGGGTTGGGGTATATAACTATTGGAATTTGTTTGAGTGGTGATATGTTGGAGTACTTCAAATATGCTCTGTGGTTCTAATTAACTGTCCTGGGCTAGGTAGGTCTAAAACATGTTAAGTGTATATTACAAATGGATTTTTGGAAGTAGGAAACGTTAGACCTGTTGATGTTACATGAAATGGACTAATTTCACTGCCTTGTGGTTATGCTAAATGTCTTTGTTGGTGATGGACAATTATATTGAAGATGTCATGCTTGGTTGAATATATATGCATAATAATTGTTCTACATCATGGCTATTATAAATGTTACATGGCTGAACAATAGAAGCAGTTAAGCAAGTGAGTGTTAATTGGGAGGACTTAGGATTTGGTCGTAGAGGTAAGGATATTAATATGTGATATTAATGACAAGTTGTTCAATGTTTGTGAAGGTATTGGAAAATAGAAGAAGGACGACAATTAAGAGCAAACACGTGATAAAGTTTCGAGGTAAGGAATGGGTTGTCTTGGCCAGAGGAGGCCCTACACCCAAGTAAAGCGTGTGTGAGTTAGAGTTAGTGTTCTTAAAATGGATGTTGATAGTTGTTATGTAGAAATTGTTGTGAATCTGTGATATTTTCCTTTTGGTGCTCAACTTTGTTGTTTTATGTTATATTATGTGATGAAAATGCCTGAGTAAACGAAACAATGATGGTACGAAAGTGGAACGAGCAAATAATAAGTTATTATGTAAAGTATGAAAGAGTCACATTATGTGATGAAAATGCTTAAGTGATCGAAGGTATGAAAGAAAGCTAAAGATGAAAGTAAGCTAAAGAGCTATTGAATATTTACTTGCTATGTAGCTATCGTTTTAATTCCTTACGCATATAAATAATTTACTGTCATTGCATGATAACTTGTGAAATTAAGTGTGAGCATAAATCAAGCAAGAGATTTCGTGTAATGAATTAATTAGCATGTCCACCTACTTAAGCATGTATAACTATCGTTTTAATTAACAATGTCAACACTTGAGTATGTAAACCGACTAAGTACACATCTGGGCTAAGCATGAAATTAGGTATTAACTTAACTATGTTGTCCATGAAAAGAGTATGATTTAATTGAATGAAATATTGCAGAATAGTCATGTAGAAGTTATTAATTGATAAATGAGTATTGTGATGCATGAAGAAATAGTGGAAAGGTAGAGAATGATGAATTGAAAATGAAGACGAGTGATGAGCAAGAATAAACGATGAGTTCTCTAAGGAAAAAGGTTTAGTTAACTAAACAAACGAAGGAAAAAGTTTAGTTAACTAAACAAAAGAAGCCAAAAATGGTTCAAAGAGTTAAGATGTATAAATCTTTATAAGTCATTTCGGATTTTTCCTATTTTCTTTAAATGTTATTTCTTGGTTCTGAATAGAAACCTTTTAGTTATATAGATTCATTCAGCATGTTTCCAACTTAGTTTAATGAGCATGTTTAGTTGTTGTACGTTACTTTACTGCTTTATTGTATTCACTCGCTATTACATTTCGATAGCGTAATTGTTTCTCGTATTTTCAGCAATTTTTATGATTCTTTACATGTACCAGTTCACTTATAGTATGTTTATCTCAATGTGTAATTCAGTTTATGTTATGCAGTGTGTTTCATAATAATAGAAACCAAGTAGGGGGTAAACTTCAAGATGGTACCCACATGCATGAGTGAGGAAAAGAAAGAACCCTAAAGGCGGGTATATGCCGGAACAGAAAGAAAGAACCCTAAAAGCGGGTATATGCAGGGATAGAAAGAACCCTAAAGGCCGGCATATGCTGAAAAAAGAACAAACCCTAAAGGTGGGTATATGCCGGAACTAGGGAGTTGAGGTAGATGGGTAGTCCGGATCTAGCCTAGCTGCTAGGATACACCCTTACCAAGTCGGGAAAGGGACTAATATGCACACAGGAGGTTAGAATCTGTACAGCTATGCCATCTCGAAGGAAAACCCTCAATCTCCAGCTCGATGTACGAGTTAAGAACGAACGAAGAAAAAGAACGTAATGAAAGAAGTTGGTTTGGGTGGCCCCCATTCCAAGAAGAACTTAAGAGATAAATGCATAATTGTTTTCCCAATCTCCTTACTGGGCGTAAGCTCACGTCCTTACTTGTGGTGTAGGTACAATGACAAACAGATAGTAAACGAATATAAAGAAGATGAGAAACGCATAATGAGGCAGAGATGGATGATTTCGCACGCACAGGATTCGGGCTGGCAAGGCAAAAGACAAATGAAAGTAAATGGTTATAAATCAACGAAGTTAAAGAAAAGTAAACGGTATTGAATCAATGAAGAAATGGTTTAGTTTTATTTGAAAAACGAAATGATTGAATGGCTTAGTATTGTTTAGAATTTCTTTTGAAAGAATTCTCACGTTTTCGCTATGATTTAAAAAGGGATATTTTATAACGTTTTCGCAAGAATTTAAATAGATGATTTTTAACGCTTCCGCATAATTAATAAATTGGTTTTCATGATGAGTTTTAAGAAAGAGTTAGTAGCGATTCGGATTTACGCACTCTGATTTGTTTTAAAAAGAAAATTTTAAATTTTTACGCATTTTCAGGATTTACGAAAATCCGGGTCGTTACAACTTAGTTGTAGGAATATTCATTGTATCATTGAATAAACGTAAATAGGCGTGTGGGGGTCGGGAGAATTGATGACTGTCCATTGGTGGGGACACCATAGGATGTACCTCCCTATTGAAGTGACGGTTAACCACGTGGACTGTAGGGTTCATCATTTCTCTTGTACGGAAATCCCCAATGTCGTCAAAAAAAAGAGAATGGTGACGGTCATCTGTGGTGAGGCCATAGGATGTATCTCCTCGCCGGAGTGATGAATAGCCACATGACCATAGGATGTATCCATTTTCTTGGTATATGGAAGGATAGGTTCCCTTCCAAGAAATGAAATTAAAAGAGAAACTGAAACAGAAAGGGAAAGATCAAGTAAAGTTAAAATCAAAAAGACTAAAAAGAAAGGAAATGAAATGTGAAACAAAAACAGAAAAAGAAAAGGAACAGAAACGAAAAACAAAAAAGGATTTCAAAAATGCATATCATGTTTATTTTATTTTATATCACTTACTGAGCATTAGGCTCCTTAGTTGAGTCTTGTTGATGTAGGTATATGCTTAGAAATAGACGATCAATACAAGGAGAAGTTGATGAGGAATTTGTACGGATGAATCTTGTGGCTGGCTGGACTAAAGAGTAACTAGTTTTGTAATTAATAAAGTAAACCATTCAAGTTCAATATTTGTTTAATTTATGTTTCTGCTATGTTTTAAGAAAAAGAGTTTATAAATGAACCGCTATGTTTTAAGAAAAAAAGTTTATAAATGAAAGTTATTCCGCTACTAAAAATGTTTTAAACGACTATTACTATAAAAGGATTTTTAAGTAATGGATTTAGCACTCGGTTTAAAAGAAAAGTCTTACTCTGATTTTATAAAAGAAAAAATTTTAAATTTCACGTGATTTTAGAAGGAAATAAAAATTGGTATGTTACATATGTAATACCTTAAATTTTTTTGTTATGAGTATAAGATTAAGAGTTTATCATTTCAATGTTATGCCTGTGAATGTGTTGGAATTGTGATATGTGGTATAAATTAGAAATATTACTTGGGAGTTGAATAAGTGTGCATGCTTGATATTTCTAACCACTCAAGTTCTCTCAAGCATATTTCCTAATCCGTGGGCTTCTTTCCATTCTTCTTGAAGGGGTTCTTTCTTCTTTCATCAAAGAAGGCGTGTTTCAAATTTCATATTCAAAGCTTATAAAATGAGGCAGTTATTGGCTTCCAAAGATGGACTGATACAACGGACGATCAAAATTGAAAGACGGATGTCCCTCTTATTTCAGACGTTCGAATCTGTCTTATTTTTTCTTCAGCGATTGATGAGCCCCTCGGTAAAACGGATGTCCCTATCCCTATAACAGACATCCCTCACCGTTAAAAGTACAGCGCTTGCCCTATAGGGGACGTCCCTTGCCCTAAAAAACAACAACCAAATTGTAACAAACAAAACCAAAAAACAATAACCAAAACCAACAAATGGAAATACAACAACCAAAACCAAAATCAACAAACAGATATACAAAATCTCAATTGCACAAATGTAATTTAACAATTATTTTTTCACAATTTTTGAAGTTTTTGCATTTTTTGCAATTTTTGTAGTTTTTTCAAGGTTGCTCCGGTTATCGATGACCTTGAACTGCAATTTGGCATTTATCTCGACATGAGTGGTGGGCTCAAAAAGATCCTCCGGTTTGTGTGGATCGTGAAGATGGTAATCTTTCTCCCGACAATTGGCAATTACCAACTCCCTTAAAGGGCGCGAGACTTGAAATATGCCACGTGGGCTACAATTGGGAGGCGAAATTAGTTTGCCAAAAGCGCAGGTTGAGAAAATATACATGTTTTTATCTGTTGGTGCCAATATAATTGCAATGGACTCCGGTAACATCAACCGGTACCCATACTATGTGTACATGTCAATCGATGAAATGAAACATGTTTGATTTGGGTGTGTCTGAAATAAAATCCATATATTACGTGGAAAAAATATTTCATGAATGAATACAAGTGTCTTACATGATGAATCCAACAAAAGGTCAACAGTTCTTCTTTGTTTGAACCTCAAATATCTTCTCCTCATTCAATGTCATGCAATGCATGTTAAGAACACTAGATATATATATATATATATATATATTCAATAACAGCGTCTTAAACATTGGTGAAACATTCTTACCCAATCCGACCTTCTTGTTTGCTTTGGAACGAGGAAGGTTGTTATTGAACAGACATTGTTACTCTGAAAAAAAACAACACACCGCACAATGTCTTCAACATACAATCAAAACTAAGAATAACTTTGAAATCATATTGTTTCTTACACAGCAGCCTCAAAGTATACCACATGTCTCCACGTTATTCTTGGTATTTGCCTATGCTATTCTCATGAACTCATCCATCAACTTCACAAGCTACAATGAAAAATTAGTTTATGTGTAAATTCAACACATTGAAACCAAATTGAAGACATACCATTTGCAATTTTAGCAGTGGTGGAGAAGCTTTGGTCGATGGATGACTCTTTGCCAATAACTTTTGAACTTTGGCAAGTGTTGGAGGAGACGACGGTTGCCTCATAATAAAAGACTTGCACGATTGTAATGCATTGTTAATCAACAGTACTGATGCATATATCGAAAATGCATGTAAGCTAAAAGACATACTTTGATCCGTCCAGACCAGCATCGAAAGATGCAAGAGAAGCTGATGGAGGAGCTGGTTGGGCTGCTAGAAGAGCTATTGCAATACTCGTCAGTACTTCTTTCATCTAAAGTATAGTGACTTGCATCTCATCAAGTTGTCTCTATTGTCTATCCAACTTTGCGACAAGCCACTTCCACCTCTTCTCACTTATTAGTATGTAGGGTAGAGGTGGCTAACGAGCCGAGCCTGAAAAAGTCTGGCTCGTCCAGCCTCCCAAGCTTAACGAGCCGAGCCTAACGAGCCTGTCGAGCCTAACGAGCCGAGCGAGCCTAACTAGCCTTAACGAGCCAAGCCTAACGAGCCAAATTATACATAAATAATAGTATCTTATATAAATATATTATAAATTATTTTCAATATTATACAATTTAAAACTATAATAAACATTTATTATTATAATGTAAAAATACTATAATTAATAATGTAATTGAATAAATATTTTTATTGAATTGAATAAATATTTTTATTACAATTTCAAAATGAAAATGAAAATGAAAATTTCAAATTTAAATTACAATTTCAAAGCACAACTTACAAGATAAAGAAAATATATAAAAATAAAAATTACAATTTCAAATTTAAATAGAAATTTAGCCTTTGACATCCAAATTTTTTAATTCTTCAACTATGTCATCTTCTCGTTGTTGATCTCTCGTCACAGCGTCGTTTCAATTCTTCATGCAAATGAGTGCCTCAACGATTTATGGTGCAAGTCTTCCTCGTTTATCATCGTACACACGTCCACCTGCACTAAAAGCAGACTCCGATGCTACTATAGAGACCGGAGGTGTTAGTAGATCACATGCCATTCTAGAAAGAATAGGAAATGAAATAGAGTTGACTCTCCACCCAACCAAAATATCAAAATCCTCGGGGCGAGAAATGTTATGGTAGGTGTTAAGATAAATATCGAGTTCATATCTTTGTGAATTATAAGAATGAACATTGCTATCTATTTGCTTAAATATATCATACATAAAATATTGTGGATCTCCACCACAAGCACCACTACTAGAACTAGCATGCATATGTGAAGAAAGAATTGAACGATTATTAGAATATTTAAATTCATAAGAAGAAAATAAATTATCAATTTCATTTTTTAATTGAGCACCATTAATTGAAGAAGGCATACCTAAATTAGAAGAAATTCTATCAACCATTATACACACTCCATTTAATTTAAATCTAGGATGCATTATGCATGCAAAACAAAAAATATTAGGTATGTTAAGCCAATAGTTTTTAAATTTTCTTTCCATTTTTTCAATTAATCCACAAAATTCTTTTCTTTGTCTAAATTTTTGAAAAGTACCCATTAATTTTATAAAAAGTGGGAGAACAAGATGAGTAGTGGGATAATAAATTCCCGAACATTCATTTGTAGCTTCAAAAAATGGTTTTAAAAAATCAAAAAATAAATTAGCAATATCGCAACTATTATGATCAAGAGTAAAACATTTTATTTTTTCACTAATATAAGCAAAAATAACTAACCAACATGGCTTAGCATTTTCTAACATTAAATAAGTCGAATTCCACCTTGTATCTACATCGGTTTTTAATTTTCTTGGTTTAAGTTGAGCAGCTTTACAACATTCTTTATATTCTTGCTGTCGCGTATTAGATGAAGTAATAAAAGAAATTGCAGATCGAATAGATTCAATATGATGCGAAATAAGTGACATGCCATCTCGAACAACTAAATTTAAAATATGACAAACACATCTCATATGAAAAAGAGTATTATGAGCCGTATCTAATTGAAATAACCTTTTAAATTCAAGAATTGCAACATCGTTAGCAGCAGCATTATCTAGCATAATACTAAAAATTATATCTCTAATAGCATATTCTTGCAAAATTCCAACAATATATCTATAAATGGTAACGCCACTATGTGGATATTCACAACTACGAAATCCCAATATTCTTTTATTTAATTGTCAAGAGTCATCAATAAAATGAGAAGTTACGACAATATATCCTAAAGCATTAGGTGCACTCCATAAATCAGAAGTAATACAAATAGACATGGACGTAGCATTTGAAAACAACTCAATTAATTCATTTTTCTTATTATTATACATTTTAATAATATCACTTCGCGTCGTACTTCTAGGGACTCGTTTAAAACTAGGATTAATATACTCTTTCATAAAATTTTCAAATAACTCACTATCAAACATAGATAAAAAGTGCCTCAGATTGTGATATATATTTTGCTACTCCTTCTCTCATTTTATTATGTGAATACATAAAATTGCCACTGCCACTAGCATTTATGAGTGTTTGTGTAGGGTCTCTCACTTGCTCAGCTGAGTGACATTTTGTATAATGCCTACCAAGTGTGCTAGTAGAACTACCGGATCGTATGCATAATGTTTAATACAATATTTACATTGTGCTCTACTTTCTATTTTTCCACCAATTTTAATATCTTTCATTTCAAAATGATTCCATACATTCGACGTTTTACTTCTTTTTTTTCTAGGTGACGATGTGGATGCATGTGCAGATGATTGACCAATTGAAATTATAGGATTATCCCCCCTAATTTCCTCAATATCATCATTAGTGTCAACAAAAGTGTCTAGCAAAAAATCACGTGGATCCATAATTAAAAAAATTGACTACTGCGAAACAATTAATAAATAAAATGATACCGCACACCTATTACGCAACAATAGTATGTAATTGTTGTGACCACCTCCACAAATACAACGAGTCCTACAGAAATCGGGAAAAAAAATTTGTTAGTTAATACACATTACACATTACATTAAAAAACATAAAAATGAATAAAATAAAATATACCTTTAAAATGGTGAGAACTATTGAGAGATTGAGAAATTGAGAAATAGATAGATTGATGAGAAATGTAATAGATTGAGAGATTGAGAGATTGAGAGGAAGATTTGGTGAAGAATTTAGGAAGAATTGTAGTGGTATTTATAAAAGAAATGAAGGAGGGGGATGAGGGAAACGGTCTTCAGACCGTTGCTTCTCTGTGCTGTGATCACAGAGAAGCAAGCAACGGGGAAGGCAAGTAGGCAATGGTCACTGGACCGTTGCCATTCTTGCCAAAACCAACGGTCTTCGGACCGTTGCAATTGCAAAGCAACGGTCTTAGAGCTCGACTCTCACAGTGAGTGAGAGTCGACGCTCTGCTCTCTCTGACTCTCACAGAGAGAGTCGGCACTCTCTGTGAGAGTCGACTGTCACAAAGAGTCATCGCCCAATGCCTTCACGGTGACTCACCGTCGGTGAGTCTCACAGTGAGAGTCGACGCTCTCTGTGAGAGTTTCGACTGGCCGACTCTCACAGTGAGAGTCGTCGACTCTCACATAGAGAGTCGACGCTCTCTGTGACTCTCACAGAGAGAGTTGACACCCTCTGTGAGAGTCGGCCTTCACGAGTTCACGCCTCATGGTCATGGCTCATGGTGAAGGCTTCACGGGCTCACCTGGACGCCATCGTTTGCGAACTGCGAAGCGCCAGGGATGAGTCGGTGAGTCCATCTCTACCACTTCGACTTTTCTCCGTTCGCCACTTCGTCGCAGGGTAGTCGGGAGTTGGGACTCCCGACTCGGGAGACTCTGGGAGTCCCAGATTGGGACCGCCAGGGACCTTGGCAGGTGTGCTCGTCGGGCCAGCCCAATGGCCTGGCTCGCAAGCCAGGGTTTTCAGGCTCGGCTCGGCTCTCCCGCCGGGCCCGTGCCGAGCCTGCTTGGTTACTGTAGCGGGCCGAGCCAGTAACGGGCTGAGCGGGCGGGCTGGCACCTCTAACGTAGGGCGAGGACTGAGCAGGGGGATGTACAAAATCATCCTCCCCCTCCATGTGATCTAAAGGTTGTGCAACCGACGGCCACAGAATTAGTGCAGTCAATGTCGAAGGAGGAGGTGCAGTTGATGTTAATAGACATTGTGCAACTGACTTTGATGGAGGAGGTGCAACCGATGTGGAAGGAGGATGTGTAGGTTGAGTGGAGGGAGTGTCCACGCCTTTGAATACCCACTCCCCTCCTACTTTTGTGCAACCCCATCCGAGCCAATGTCACTTGATTATACATGTCAAGTGTCTTTTCATTGATTTTTCGCTCCTTGGGAGGAACTGCCAATCTGCTACTGTCAATGATCTTCTGAATGAGCCAATTGTATGGGAGATTCTTCTTTGAACTCTTTAGGATTGCACATAGGCAACATTGAATCTCTTCTCATTGTAGAGCTTCTTCATCACATAGATATCTATGCAGTTAACATAATCTCTATATCCATCACGGGGCAAAACTGTGTGGGTGATCATGTGATGGATGACTCTGGCTTTAGCATTTAGATCCTTGGATTTAGGTCTGGAGAAAAATTCAACGACCTTAGGATTGCGAGCCAATTACATCAGCAATGCCAGACCTTCTCCTTTTTTTTACAAAGTCTGGGTCCTTGGATACATGGAAATACTCATCTGTCGGCTCCTCCATGGACAATCCATATAGGTCAATGCGCTCGAACATTTTCTTTAATCCAAAGTCTATGAATGCATTGAAATCTACCCTCCTACTTATAATTATGGCACGGGGTATAATGTTATTATCATACCATTCTTTGGAGGACGCTGAGCTGAACACCACAGGGTGTGCCTCTGCAGACACGTGGGTAGAATTGCCCTGTGCTTGACCTCTGGCCTTGGAGGGAGGCACTTTATGCTTTTTGTCACTTGAACCGCCTTCAACGCCATTTTTCGCTTCAAAAAATGTGAGGATAGATATCGAAAGTTTGAGTTGGTCGAAGGAAGTCGAAATTTCTCTCGGCAATAGCTAGGGCACAGGACATCCTTCGTGATTATATAGGCAAATTTTTGTCCATCGAGATGAGAAGCGTTTTCGTTTAGCGTTCAGAGAAGGACCTTCGGTTGAAAATGGACGTCCATCGTATTAAGATAGACGTCCATTTTGGCCTGAACAACGTAGTCTTAATTCGAGGAACGTTCGTTTTGAGAGAGAGACGTTCGTAATTGGCAGAACGACGTAGTCTTGGGTAGAGGGACGTCCGTTTCTGGACGAGAGACGTCCGCTATGTGAAGAGGGATGTCCATTTTTGAAGAGGGACGTCCATCTTAATTGAGGAAATTCGCTCCTTTTAACTTGTGTGCCTTGCACGTGACCCTTTAACATTAAAGAATTTGGAGGCAATCTTGGCCATCCATTCTGATCAAGGGACGTCCCTCGCTCGATCCAACGGCCATGAACGATCGTCCGCCATCGCCTTTGAAAAATGGTAGATTCCATCACGGCCGTCAATTCCAAGCAAGGGATGTCCTTCCTAAATCCAACAGCCATTTTTTATCGTCCGCCATCGCCTGATAACTTTTCCAATGCCTGTCCTTCTTCTAATTGGTAGGAGGGACGTCCCTCCTCCCCCCAATAATTGACATCTTTCGACTCCGTTCGATGGTCCTTGGTGTCAACAAAATTGAGGCATTAACGTCGATAGACTTGGACAGGAAACGTGACTGTGAGGTCACTGGCGTTCTTTTTCCATAGTTTAGGATTTTAGTTATTAGCTAAATTTCTTCAGGGTTTGACTCGTCGTTGATCGCAAACTATAAGGTCTGCGATGTTAATTTTCCTTATTTGTATTAGGTGAACATGTATACAAACAATAAAAACAATAGAAATTTTTTTTTTCCTAAAGTAAACCATGTTGTATGTCCCACACAATAAATATGATCCTTGGTAGTTTAAAATGAAACTAAAATTTGATTTAAATAAGATAATTAAAATTTAGAGGTCTAAATTAAAAAGACTCAAACTACAAGAACCAAATATTTGTACTTATTCTTGAGTAAAATATCATCATAAATTACCAAATCATAACATTAACATACAAGCAAATAAACTATTTTTCAAGATCTTAGTAAACTCTAAAACAAATTATTACAACAATAATTAGAATTTCAAATACAATTCAGATCTGAGAATTTCCAAGCCTAGTTGATTAAAAAACATAAAAGAACATTTTGATCTCATCAACTACATAATTTTACAAGAAAGGAAATTCCAAAGTGCCACGATAGTTAATAAAGAATGGGAATAAATGCAATAATAAAACTTCAATTGCATGTACAAGAACTTATATCCAAGGTCATAGAGTATTTCACCATACAAGATCTTATAGAAAATGTACGAGGGCAGCTACCAATCATCCTCTCCCAACAATTAAAAATAGCATAATGAAGAGTACCCTGAAAAAACCATATACAACTACATCGCACTTTTCTGTTTCGTGATTATCATTGTTATGTAGATTACATTCACATAATCGAGTATTATCGGAGAGTATTGACACAAAAACTTCCCAAAGAGAGGATAGACATTTGGAATATCCGAAGCATGATAGCGAGGAGCTACCTTCTCAAGCTCTCCACTATGTAGTCTGCATAGAGATCCCTAAACAATAAAAAACAATTGGAGACTTAGTGCATGTGCGAGTAATTTAAAATGAAAAATTTTAAGAAAATTATGATTTTAAGTGCATAGATCAAGAACATTGCTCACATTGAGTACTGGATTGCTTCAAAGGCAGCAGATGCTGGCAGAAAGTCATTCACTGCGACCTCTTTGTTCTCATTTTTCTTATCTATGTATTTGTAAAGGATGGTTCTATAGTTTCATCTCACATGGTTTCTTGAGAAATAAATATATTTGAAGAGAATTCCCCGAAGGTTAATAGCAAAAGAAGGATACATTCTTCAAAGAAGCGGCGGATCTCGGCCAATCGGTGGGGTGGGAGCTCCTTGATGTCATTGTAGTGTCTGTACTCAGGGTCATCAGCACATACAGCAATTATCTTGTCATCTTTTTCACCCTGAATTCCATCAAATCAAAATTTCTGAATTGAAACGACAAAAGGAATTTGTTTTAAAAATTGTTACCTGATCAATCATAGGCATGAGACCGATGGCTTTAGCCCGGAGAAAGCATCCTGGAAGAACGGGCTCCTGTGAGGTTTTTCAATCATAGCGACGAGAAAGTTCCATAAACAACTTCGTTGGTACAAGAAAAAAATTGTAAAGAACTATTATTACAGCACTAGGAAAAAATAATGTAAAATCTAATACCTGCATTATAACTAGGACATCCATGGGGTCATTGTCCTCGCAGAGAGTACGGGGTATAAAACCATAGTTATGTGGATACACGACTGATGAATAAAGTATACGGTCAACCTGAAAAAGTGGACACAATTAGCATCAGACAAGAGAAATAAATGAAGTACATCACAAATAAAAAAGACAGTACAACTACCTTGATCAGACCAGTTTTTTTGTCAAGTTCATACTTCACTTTGCTACCTTTTCCTATCTCAACTACCTGCATATTGATACTTCGGGACAAAATCAGATAAAAATTCTAAGTGCGTAGGAATTCATGATGCATTTGTCATTAGTTTATAAATCATTAATCTTCCAAATTTAATTATAGATGAGAATATTTAGAAACAAATTAAAGACTGGACATCATGAAAAATCATTTAAAATGTTTATTGAGATCTCTACTAGAACACTCAAGCAGAAATAAAGAAATTATCCAGATTTGACTAGTTATGAAAAAAAAATCTAAATATCGATATGATGGGAATTTAGATAAATTCCTATGAAATTGGCAAAGAATCAGATACTTCTTTTATTCAAATTGGAAAACAAATCACTAAAGAACTATAAGAGCACTGAAAATTCGAAAATCCAGGCAATTCTCCCCACACCCACTATTTTACTACAATTTTTCTGCTACCCTCATCTCTTCCTCTTCCCCTAAGCCTATCCGTTTCCCCTTCTAGATATCTGACTTTCAGTTATTTCTCAACTTCCCCTCCAGCTTCAGCTCCTACTCATTTTTTGATTGTTTCTCCTCTTATACATAAAACATATAGGAGTCTTATCACTATACAATGACCAACTGCGCAAAACATCATGTATAGCCCAAAGCTACAAATTCCATTAAATGTCTGATGAGAATCATTTCTAAACTAGATAAGAAGTTAGTTGAAGTTAGTAAAATAGTTTTGATTGAGGTGTATAAATAGAATAGTATAGGAATAGAAAATGAAACTTTTTGGTGAGTGAAGAAATTAAGGGAGAGAGACTTTAGACTCTTGAAATTCTAGAGGGGTTAATTGTAGTTTCTTTTGTGACTTAGTGAAAAAGTTTTCTTTCTAATAGTTCTCTCAAAATCTAGATAGGAAATGTTTGATTCCTATCAATGCCACAATACAAAATGTATTTATAGTTTAGTCTTCTTGTCATGATAAACATTTGCATTTCCAGAGCTGCCCACACACAGACCAATTAAATAACAATCACCAATCTATGATATGAATAAACAAGATTTTTTTTCTTCAATCACACATAACATCAAGAAGCTCTAGTAGGAAGAAAACTTGAACGTGTACTGCATGTCATACTATATATAATTAACATGTTTTTAATTTACCTAAAAATAGTTATTTGCTCTTCTTTAATTAAATAAAAATACAGAATTAACAGAATTCCAATGAAGGCATCTAAAGGAGATTAGCAAGACCATATTGAAATTTTGCCCACTTCATCTTCCATCAACAAAATTTTAGTCATTATAAATTTGAAGTGCATGTTTTACATCAAGCAGAACGTAATATAGAAAATGCCATCATTAAAATATTGCAAATGAAAGATGAACTATTTCATCTGTCCAGGAACTAGACCAATATGAATTAAAGAAGTAAACAACAAATGCTAAGATATACTACAGATGGAAAATTAAGGCCAAGGGCGCTTACACAGTTGAAGACTGCAGGAGCTCCGGGTCCTGCATTTGAATCACACAGATAATGACATATCATTAACGTACTTTCCTTTGCCAAAATTGAGTAAAACAAAATATCATGAGATAAAGAACCATACCTATCTCAAGATCATGCCAAGGATGCGCAGCAACAGACCTCCTGGTCATTGATGAAAGTATTCTCTCATTCAGTGGTGGGTGAGGATAGTTATGGCCACGGGACTCAACTTTGTTTGATTTTTCAATGGTCGGGGCCATAACAGCAACCTAAAACATACAGTGATGTCAAATCAACCACTTTCAAAGGAAAAGATAGAACGTGAAATATTGACACCAGTTACTACAATAAATAAGAATTAAGCATGCTCTAGCATGAGTTGTTGAATTAGATCTCCAAAGGATGCAAAAACTCCACCTCTCAGAACATCTGAATCTAAAAGACACTTGGATAGATATACTAGACCAGATGCACGAAAACCAATAGACCTCAATCCATCTTGTAAAAGAACTATACATCTGTAACTCTTTCAAACGTCCACTTATTGGTCCGTTCATGATTAAACAAGACTTTCAATTACCTAGACATATAATGCTAAAGAAACATTTCTTCAACACCTAATTAGCGATAAAGAGATAGAAACCGTCGGATCAAGATGCCTACAAACTGGAGAAGAGCTTTACAACTTTCATTGCGAAAATAGATTTTTTCCTTTCCAAGGAGCATAAACAAACAGAATCATCTAATTAGCCTTCCCACAGAAAATACTTAGGAAAACGTATCGTCTAAGCATTCAAACAGGCAATGAAAACTGTAACGTAAACAATCTCTAGAGATCTAAAAACCTCTTGAGATCTGTCAACCACAACCGGATCACAGACTAGCATTAGTACGTTCTTATATATACGCACAAACACAAAAAGAGGAGAATACTTATAACCAAAGGTTACGTCATATAGAAAACATCAGAAACGAGAGAAGAAAAGCAACTAAAAAAGCTCAGAAAATGAAAAGCCGAAACTCAGAAACCAACTTTGAAACTGTAATGGTAGGGAGGGAACTCAGAGAAAAGGAGAAGCTCTCAAATCGGAAGGACGAAGAGGGGGAAAGTAGAGAGACGTAAGGGAGGTGTTCCCGTCTCTTGCCCTTTCGCCGTTTAAAGGAAAGAAGGAGAGCGGAGGAGGGAGAAGTTTCTCACGTCTCAACGCCGTGAAGAAACCGAACAAGTTCACGCTTCGGCAATTTTCCGCGAGAGACGAGAATATAAAGTGGATCCAGCTGTCAACTCTTGTCTACGCGTCAAGTTTTGATTGGCGCTTTCGTGGCCAACTTAAAATACTTAACGGTCGTGCTGTTAAACTGAAGCGGAAGAATCAGCGTTTGCTTCAAGTTCCAGATGAGTATTAAAATCGAAGAAATCTGCACCGTTGATGGATGAAACCAGTGGGCGAGGTGGTGGGCACAAGCCCAATTAAAAATTGGGACACAACCACATAATATCATTATTTTATTTTGTACATTATTTAAAAATAAATATAAAGTTGACATGATATGCCACGTATTTAATAATTTCATTTTGACTTGTAGAAAATGGAATGCAGTGGAAGATGGCAAAGGTGGAATATGGGTAGGAAGAACTTGACCTTGTCAACTGGGCCAAATCTCTGGTTATTGGTTAATTACAAGAACTAATTCACTCAAATGGCCTCATACCCTTATGGAAATCCAAATCCTATGCATATTATTAAATTAATTATGGTTTTTTTTTTCCTTAGTTTATTTTCATGGATTATAAGAATGTCACCTCCCTCTAGTCACTTGTGGATTTAAACCCCAGCTTGTGGGTTCAAGATGAGGACTTAGAAGCAATTGACGTTAGCAACCACGTTACAAGATTTGTTATCTTGAAATCTCATCGATGCAGTGGTGACTAGTGTGACGGGTATATAGTATTTAATTTAGTGCGTCACATGTATCATCGTTGGATTATCGTGAGAGATTTGTCATCCTATATCCAATTATATTATGTGTGTAATAATTTGTCTGCTACTTGTCTTAACCTAAAAGTGATAAATGAACTGACCAATCCAAGTCGAGTCTCAAACAATCGAACTCACCAAATCTAACGAGTTAAATGAGTCTAGTTTAACGAGCTTCTCCAAAAAAAATTTTCAATTTAAGTCAGCTTTTGAGTCACGATTTAAATTAGTTGAACCAAACTAGTTAAAGGAGGCTAACAAGCCAAACATATATAAATATTTTTAATTTATATCAATTAGAGGTGGCTAACGAGCTGAGCCGAGCCTGAAAAAGTCAGGCTCGTCGAGCCTGCCGAGCTTAACGAGCTGAGCCTAACGAGCAAAACAAAAATACTTAAATTATAAGAAATTTTATCAATCATTATACTAACTCCTTTTAATCTAAATTTAGGATTCATTATGCATGCAAAACAAAAAATATTAGGTATATTAAGCCAATATTTTTTAAATTTTCTTTCCATTTCATCAATCAAGGGAGAAAGTTCGTCAAATTGTCTAAATTGTTTAAAAGTACTCGTTAATGTTATAAAAGTTAGTAGAACAAGATGAGTTGTAGGATAATAAATTCCCGAACATATATTTGTAACTTCAAAAAATAGTTTTAGAAAATCAAGAAATAAATTAGCAATATAACAGCTACTATGATCAAGAGTAATACATTTTGTTTTTTCATTAATAAAAGCACAAATAACTAACCAATACGGCTTAGCATTTTCCAACATTAAATAGGTTGAATTCCATCTTGTATCTACATCGGTTTTTAATTTTCTTGGTTTAAGTTGAACATTGATACAAAATTGTTTATATTCTTGTTATCGCGTATTAGATGAAGTAATATAAGAAATCGCAGATCAAATAGATTCAATATGATGCGAAATAATCGACATGTCATCTCGAACAACTAAATTTAAAAAATAACAAACATATCTCATATGAAAAAGAGTATTATGAGTCGTATCTAATTGAAATAACTTTTTAAATTCACGAATTGCAACATCGTTAGCAGAAGCATTATCTAGCGTAATACTAAAAATTCTATCTCTAATAGCATATTCTTGCAAAATTCCAACAATATATCTATTAATGGTAACACCACTATGTGAAAATTCACAACTACGAAATCCTAATATTATTTTATTTAATTGCCAAGAGTCATCAATAAAATGAGAAGTTACGACAATATATCCTAAAACATTAGGTGCACTCCATAAATCAGAATTAATACATATAGACATAGACGGAGAATTTGAAAAAAACGCAATTAATTCATTTTTCATATTATTATACATTTTAATAATATCACTTCACGTCGTGGTTCTAAGGACTCGTCTAAAACTAGGATTAACATACTCTTTCATAAAATTTTCAAATAATTCGCTATCGAACATAGATAAAGGTACCTCCGACTGTAATATATATTTTGCTACTTATTCTCTCATTTTATTATGTGAATACATAAAATTGCCACTACCACTAGCATTGATGAGTGTTTGTCTAGGATCTCTCACTTCCTCCTTTGATTGACATCTTGCATAATGCCTACCAATTGTGCTAATAGAACTACCTGATTCGTATGCAAAATTTTTAATACAATGTTGCATTGTGCTCTACTTTCTATTTTTCCACCTATTTTAACATCTTTTTATTTCAAAATGATTCCACACATTCGACGTTTTATTTTTCTTTTTTCTAGGTGACGATGTGGATGCATGTTCAGATGATTGATCAATTGACATTACGGGATTTCTCAATATCATCATTAGTGTCAACAAAAGTGTCAAGCAAAAAATCACGTGGATCCATAATTAAAAAAATTGACTACTGCGAAACAATTAATAAATAAAATGATACTGCACACCAATTACGCAACAATAGCATGTAATTGTTGTGACCACCTCCACAAATACGACGAGTCCCACAGAAATCGGGAAAAAAAATTTGTTAGTTAATACAAATTACACATTACATTAAAAAACATAAAAATGAATAAAATAAAATATACCTTTAAAATGGTGACTCGGTGAGAAATATTGAGAGATTGAGAAATTGATGAGAAATGTAATAGATTGAGAGATTGGGAGGAAGATTTTGGTGAAGAATTTACAAGAATTGTAATGGTATTTATAGAAAAAATGAAGGAGGGGATGAGAGAAACGGTCTTCAGACCGTTGCTTGAAGGCTTGAAGCAACTTGCTTCTCTGTGCAGAGAAGCAAGTTGCTTCTCTAAGAGAGGCAACCGGCAAGGCAACGGTCACTGGACCATTGCCATTTGCCAACACCACCAATGGTCTTCGGACTGTTGCAAAGCAACGGTCGGAAGGCCGTTGCAGAGCTCGACTCTCTGTGAGAGTCGAGGTGAGAGTCGAGACTCTCACAGACTCTCACAAAGAGAGTCGAGGACTCTCATAGTCACAGAGAGTCTCGACTCTCTCTGAGAGTCCTCGACTCTCACAGAGAGTGAGATTCGAGTCTCGAATCTCACAGAGGCTCGACAGTCGACGCGAGCTCTGTCGTCGAGCTCTAGACTCCCGAGCAGAGTCGACACGAGCTGTGTCGTCGAGCTCTGTTAGAGTCAGAGAGACTCGAATCGGCGAGCTCTGTCGTCTTCTTCGACCCGAGACAGGAGTCTGGACGAGCTCACCTGGACGTGGGCGGGCTCTCCGACGCGAGACGACGAAGACTCGACGCCCGACGGGTTCTCTTCTCCCCTTTGGCCTTCACCGCTTCACGTCACGCGAGTCGAGTCTTGGGCCTGGCCAAGCAACTGGCGGGCGGGCTCGCCGGGCCAGCCCGCCAGGCTCGCGAGCCAGGGTTTCAGGCTCAGCTAGGCCCGCCTACCGGGCCCGGGCTGAGCCCGCTCGGTTACTGTAGCGGGCCGAGTCGCACCAGCGCGCCCGTTAGCCACCCCTAATATCAATATAATGTATATATTTAAAAATTTTTGTTTTTAAAATTGCAATAATTATTTATATTATAATGTCAAAATATAATTGTTCATCATTTAATTAATAAAATTATTTTATTTATAGATAAAATAATATGTATTTAGAAAAAAAAAAATTATTTGAAATGACCTAATAGAAAAGTATATTACATAAATATCATTACAATATTTAACAGTTGAATCACTATAGATAATTAATACATCCTAAGTAAGTTGACACTAATATAATTTTCAAACATTTACAAAACATCATAAAAATTAAACGTTCTAAGAAATTACTTGAAATTACAATAAAAAATAAAAAAAAGACAAGATTTAGTTTTCAATATCTAAATTTTTTTTATTTTTCAAGTATTTCATCATCTCCCTATTCATCTCTCGTCTTGGCGTCGTTCTAATCTTTAATGCAAATGAGTGATTCTACGAGGACAGGTGCAATCGTCCTCTTTGTTCATTGTATACATATTTACCTGAACTAAAAATAGACTCTGATGCTACAGTAAAGACTAGATATGTTAGTAAAATATTCTAA
This sequence comes from Begonia loranthoides, assembly GCA_022433065.1. NCBI lineage: Eukaryota > Viridiplantae > Streptophyta > Magnoliopsida > Cucurbitales > Begoniaceae > Begonia > Begonia loranthoides. Next base: position 41,010,972 of record CM039468.1, on the reverse strand, counting down.
TACATATTTTTTCATATAGAAAGAATAAGATATGTAATAGAGTATTTTTTCCACCAATCTAAAAATATCAAAATTCTCTTCTTGAAAAAATTGATAATGAATCTCAAAATAAATATCAAGTTTATTTCGCAAAGAAGTAGAATAACTTTTAATATCTAATTCATTCTATATATCATGAATACTAAATTGTGGAGCTACAATACCACTATCACCACTACTACTAGGATAATTCTTATTATGTGGAGGAGAACGTAAATGACTAATATTATAATATTTTATTTTATAAAAGGAATATAAATTAGCAATTCTATTTGTTACTTGATTACTATTGAACATATTTTTTTTTAATTTATATCCATGATCCATGATGCATATATAACAAAAAATAGGAAGAATGTCATGTCAATATTTTTAAAAAAAATTTCCATCTTATTAACAATATTACTAAATTCATTTATTTGTTAATATTGTGCAAAAATACATATTAAATGTACAAAAAATTGGAAGAACAAGATGAAAAGTAGAATAATAAATTCAAGAACATTCATTTGTAGCATCATAAAAAGGTTTAAAAAATCAAGAAATATTTTAGGAATATCTTTCATTAATAAAAACACAAATAACTTACCAGTATGGTCTAACATTTTACAACATTAAATAAATTGAATTCCACCTATTATCCATGTCGGTTTTGAATTTTGATCTAAGTTGGCTAGCTTTACAAAAATTTTTTTGTATTCTTATTGTCTCGAATTAAACCCAACAATGTAAGAAATTACAAATCTAATTAATTCAATATAAGACGAAATATATGTTATATCATCTTTAACAACCAAATTTAAAATATGACACACACATCTCATATGAAAAGAGAATAATAAGTAATATCTAATTGAAAATAATTTTTAAAGTGAGAAATAACGAAATCATTAGTACTAGTATTCTTACAAATTATACTAATTCTATCTCTAATGGAATATTCTTACAATATTGTCATAATATATTTATAAATAGTGATACAAGTGTGAGGATATTCATAATTACGAAATCTTAAATTTTTTTTATTTAAGGTTCATCAATAAAATGTGAAGTTACAACTAAATAATCTACATTATTATGTGCACTCCATAAATAAGACGTAAAACAAATAAACATTGAATGGACATTTGCAAAAAAAAATCTAATCAATTCATTTTTCATATTATAAAACATTTTAGTAATATTGTTTCTCATTATACTTCTAGGTACACATTTGAGATCGTACTTTGTGGTCAATGATAAGTTAATCTCTAAACTATTTTCGTTAACAAAATAACAACTGAATTATGGAACAAGGTCCCCTCAAACATCGTTGTCACGTTTGCCGTTAAAAATATTGACTTCGGCCTGCGGCGGATCATCTACTGTTCAGCCGCGAATCATTATTTTTAAAAATAACATTATTATATTGATGGTCCGCTGCAAATTGACTACTATCCACGGTGAATTGATAATGATTTGCGGCGGATCATCGTTCGTCATCTGCCTTGTATAAATTCATACTATAGTCCTCGCGATTTTCTAAGTGATATTGTCAGCGATTAGCAAACCCTAGAGATTTGTGAGAGCTAAATTTTACAATATTTTGGCAAAGTTGAAGCATTTGTTAAATATCAAATGGCGTCTTGGAGTGTCAAGAAATCTGTTATTAACCACCAAGTTGAAGAGGGGCCCACGTCAACAATTTTGGTAAAATAAGGTACGTGCAATTGGAGACGAAGTTGCTATAGTGTTGCATTTCATCTTGGCTGCTCTAAATGAGGAGGAGCTCCATTCATTATGCGAATCTAGTAGTGACGAAGACATACACATGGCCGAGAGTAGGCCTAGACACCCACCACAAGTAGAATGCACGTTCGCTGGTATGGGTTTTAGCAAGAAGTATAGTTCACTGAATAAAATTAGAGAAAAAATTATCAATCATGCGTTGAACAATGGGTATTGGATAAAATTCACCCACAGTGACGCTCATCGGTCGAGAGCTGCCTACCAAGAAGGATGCACGTGGTGGATGCACTCCTAAAAATGCAAGGTGAAATGACGTTTCAAATAAAGTGTTATAGCGACGTTCACATTTGCTCAAGAAAGATGGAAAGCAACCATGCCTTTGCCAAATGAGTGGCAATACATTACTTGGACAAATTTAAAAGTTAGGCCGACTGAGATCTTTCTTCCATAATTGAGACAGTCATGAAGGACTTTAATGTAAACATCACACCTAGCCTTGCTAGAAGATCAAGAATTGCAGCAAAAAAAAAAACAAAAAAAACAAACGGGATGACAATGAGCAGTACAAGCTCATATGATCCTATGCTTGAGGAGATTCAGAGGTATAATACTAGAAGTTTGGTGGGTGTTCACCTAGAGATGAGTGCATTGAAAATGATGTACATGTGTTTGGCTACATGTAAGATGGGCCTGTTGAACTGTGGTGGACCGGTTATTTGTTGGAATGGTTACCACTTGAAGAGAGCGACTCCGAGCCAGCTGTTTATTGCTGTCACCATTGATGAGAACGATGAAATGTATCTGATTATTGTAGTAGTGGTTGAAACAGAAAATAAGATTTCTTGGAGCTGGTTTCTAAAATTGTTTCTCGACGATCTAAACACCCCGTCCAGGAAGGGGTGGACAATCATTTCTGACCGACAAAAGGTACGGTGGAATACTTTTGCCATCTATGTTTATAATATGCATTGTGTACCAATGTTTGACTCATATTGTGAATCTTAGTAGGGCCTGGTGCCAACTGTTAGAGAGTTGGCAAGGGAAGTAGACCATCGGTTTGCACCTGATATCTGTATGCCAATTTTCAAAAACAATTTAAAATGAGGTTGTTCAATGCAATGTGGGCCACTTCTAAAGCCACAATAGAGAGACACTTTGAGAGAGAGATGACGAAACTATTTTTGCTTGACCCGACAACCCACAACTATATACGAGGAATAGATGCGAGATACTAGGCCAAACATGCCTTCTGCTCCATCCCAAAGTGTGACATAAGCCTCAACAACTTGAGCAAGTTCTTCAATGCCTGCATCCTACCAGCTTGGGACAAACTGATTCTCAGTATGTTCGAGATCATATGAAAGGGCATCATGGGAAGGATCGTTAAAAAAAATGAAAAGATGATGCGCTCGAGGAACCTTTTATGTCTGCAGGTCAAGAATCACCTTGCCAGACTACAACTTGCAGGTCGTAACTGGAGTCTCCAATTTTTCGGCGCTGCCCAGTTTAAGGTGAGGAACGGTAACGAACAGTACCAAGTCGATTTAGACGGATGTACCTGTAATTGTTACTAGTGGGAATTGACTGACATCCCATGCTTCCATGCAGTCCCATGTATGCAATTCATGAGGAGATCTCCTGAGGACTTTGTGCATGAGTGCTACCACCGGGAAACATACGTCGCGATTTACTTTCACTTTGTCTACCCATCAACAGACAAATAATGTGGCCTCTAGTGACACATCTTGATCCAATTACACCACCCTTATTTAAGAGATGTCCCAGAAGGTAGAGAATATGAGGAATACAGGATGTGGACGAGGGCCCCAACTAGACAGTGCTATCCAAAAGTCATCTGAACATGACTTGTGGTCGGTGTAGGGGTGTGGGGCCCACACGTGAGAAGGTGGAGGCCCAGAGTCCAGTACCTGTGTTGGGCATCGGTCAAGAGGCAGAGGCAGTAGAGGCAGCAGAGGAAGGTCAGATGACACATTTATGAGTTTCAGGGTCCCCAAGATAGCCCCCGAGACAATTTTTGACGTAGTTCTCAAGACAGTCCCCAAGCTAGTTTTCGACATAGTTCCCGAGACGCAGGTGAGCACATTATTGCGTTTACGTTTTCATGTATTATGTTTTAAACTATGCTAATTTTATATGCAATGTGTTATGCATGAGTATGATGAGCCCAAAGTTCACAAAAATAAACAAACACAAATGTGGACCTCAACCTACATTAATTAAAGAAGACAACGCACAATCAAAGTGACTATTAACTATGCGTCGAAACCAATAAACATCATCTACAATAGTTTATTTGAGGTATCCTATTGTAGAATCTCGAATAAACTATTGTAGATGATGTATATCTGGTTTCTACGCATAGTTAATGGTCACTTTGATTATGCGTGGTCTTCTCTAATCAAATCAAGTACAGTTAAGATCCATAGTCGTGTTTGTTTCTGTTTGTTGTCCTCAACAACAATTGTAATGTAGTGGCATCCTAGAAGGCCGTGGAAACGAAGAATACGGTGTGGATATTTTGGTTTGCGTCTGTAACGCACATATGCACAATATTGTTGTAATTGAATTGATGATGAAATTTTGAATCTGTATTTCATTTTGAATCTGTCTTTCATTTTGAATCTGTAAACAAAATTTAGAATATGTACTTTGTAACGACTCGGTTATTTATTTGCTTTAAAAAATGCGTGAAATTTAAAACTTTTATAAAACAACTAAATCTTCATTAAAACCTTTTTAAAATATAATCAGATTTCTTTTTCTAGAAAGCCAGACCATAAAAAATTCTTTCTTTAGACTTGTTATGAAAATCGTTATAAGCAGTTGAAAATTATAGTTATAAAAATCTTTTCTTAAAACATAGCGGAACTGTAATTAATTTAGTTAAGGAATACTAATCAATTATTACAGGTTAGTTGCAAAATGTTTTTCTCTTTTACTTCTTTAGCCTAGCCAGCCACAAGTCTCATCCGTGCAAATCCTTCATCAGCTGCTCCCTAATCTGTTCGTCATTTTCCTATATCGTAAGTCGTAAGCTATGAGCCTAATGCTCAGTAAGTGATAATACCTAATATGCTAAATGTTCATGTTGTTAATGCTCATGAATGCATGCAATTTCTAACAGTTAATAAGGAAATATAAATAAACACTCAACGTGTGATTCACAGAACATGTTATAAAAACTATAGACATGCTGTAAAAATAGTAAACAATAAAATGTGCTATTGAAAACTATAGACATGGTTGGAAAGCAGTAAGCAACGAAACATGCATATCCTATTCTTGCGCTATAGGGCCCGAAAACCAAAACACACATGTATCACTTACCTCGATCGCTTAAAGCGTCCAACGCTTGACCGTTATTCGTTTATTCTCTTTTAGTACTTTCAAAATTGAATAACATTTATTTATTAATAATCACAACCTATTAATTTCATTCTTTTTCTGTCCTTAATTACCTAGAAATTCTAGGAACCCGTTAATGCGTAAAACAAACATAACACTTAACAATTCTAACATTCTCAACTTAACAACTTCATCATCATTTATACCTTAAACCTTTATTCATCACTTGATAGCGTTTCATAATCTAAACTCATTATCCATTTGAATCAATAGAGTATGCTTACACTTCATACCAATCACAGATGCACCTTTTAATCATGCATTACCATCATAATAGAACTCTTCCATTCGTTTCATTTTTTCATCTCAGATATATCAATAAGCAGTAAATAAAACATGGAATAAGTTTCTACATTTCCACATTTAACCAACATAAAATAACCAGACACTTCAGCAACACTTCATTATCTCCATAGATTTCCAAATATAACCCAAGAGGCAGATAAACAACAAAGTCTTATCTCATTATCCACTAGCACCAACTCTGCAGAGCACACATGTGTATATATATATATATATACACGCATAGTTGATAGAAAACAATTCACTTCCAACTTCAAGCATAGAGCATACATCCATTCTTCACGTCAATTAAAATATCCAACATAGAAATACACTTCTAGAAATTTACAGAACATTGACATGCTATTAGTTCCTACCTCAACCATATAACAACATCACTCTATAAAACTCTAGAGTAAAGGTGAAGGACTTCACTCACCAGAGACAACCAATTTACAGGAGCTGCTTAACCTTCCAGAGAGCATTCCTTCCAGAGTTTCTTCCCTTCTCCAGAGCACTTTTCACGCTCAATCCATCCCTATCTTCTCCTTTTCTCTAGAAGGCATGCCATTTCTTGCCATGGACATCAACGCCTTACCCTGTCTCACTCCATTCCTCTATATGTTTGTGTTGTCATCTGCTATAGAGCATAGACTAGCAAGGACAAACCGGCTTAGACTGCACCGAAAGCCAGACCCAGCCTCACCTCACGAACCTCTAGCCCAGCCCTGCCGTCGACCTAAGGCCGGAATTCACAGCCTTTCCCCTGACCCTGATCCTTGCAATCGCGTTGTCGATGGTCACAAGAAATCGGCAGAGTGCCACAACACACCATGACCCGACGCCAAATAGCAATGACCCGACGCCCTGCACTGCATCATCCTGCGAAGCCCGAGCCACGACCCGTGATGCCAATCTCGATGCTCCACGAGTTGCCATTTGCACACTCGCCGACCCTGAGCACACCGTCGCGCTCATCCGTCTCTTTCACCTTTCTCGATCGTCTTCTCCCTCTTGCGTCTCTCTCCGTCTTCCTTTCCTTTTCTTCTTCACACAGAATGGCTCTGGCCGGGCCATTCTATTTCTCCCCATTTAACACGTTGGACTGCTTTATCCTTGAATTGATTCACTCTTCAATTTCCTTCCAATTAATTCCCTATTATTTCAATCTTCCATTTTACTCTAATTCCCCCTTTATTTAATTAATTTATTCTTTTATTTTATTCTTCATCTATTTTAAATTTATATTTATATTTTAATTAATTATTTCCTTAATAAATTTACCCCTAATAAATTCTAATTATCATTCAATAAATTCCTTAAATTATAATCTTACGAACGCGTCCTTGGTAATACCCCGATAATTATCCAATTAATCAAAATACCCCTAATTATCTTTGTAACACCCCGTTATTATTTTTTCCGTTCATGAGGTGTAATCAATTTGGAATAATTAACGTAGTTCATTTTCGTGCCAATACGTGTTATTTTATGACTTATAAATTGTGGATCATTTTACAGGACAAAATTTAAGTTAAGAAAAATTGGAGAAAAACTGTCCAGGGTCATTTCGGATGAATGTGGACGACATGAGGACGAGATTCGGCGTCTGCACCAACTCAAACCACTCACGGACGAAGGTTGGGACAAATCCTCATGTCTTGAACCCTGTCTCTGAGCAGACGATCGCAGACGAGGTTGTGATTCGTCAGAATTGAATCTGAGTACATTTGGATGATGCAGATGATGTATACGGACAAGGTTTTGGGTCTGAATGTCACATTAGGACGAAGTGAGAATGATTAAGGACGAATGCGGACAAGATCGGGGTGCGTTTACATTGAATCTGTACCAATTTTGAGGGCTTTCGGATGAAAATGGGGGAGGAAAACTCGGGAAGGCAGCCGCGACCCCCAATGTGGAGATATAATCCTCCCATCAGCGACCCATGACGCCCCATTTTTGCTCGTCCCTCCTCTCTGATTGGTAAACTTCAATCTCTACAGGTAAGCTTTCATCTTTTAAAAACCTAATTGGAGCTTCCTTCGGGAGATAGAAGTTTCAATTCCCTTCATTTTCGTCTATTTTTCCTTCCACAGAGAGAGAGAGAGAGAGAGAGAGAGAGAGAGAGAGAGAGAGAGAGAGAGAGAGAAAGAGAGAGAGACGAGCAAGA
>CM039468.1:40848745-41002944 GCA_022433065.1 Begonia loranthoides | reverse complement strand
CGACAATTGTCGAAACCTAGCCTCCAACTCTATCACATTTTTCTAGCTCCCACATTTACGAACATCAACAAATTCGGCATGCTCGACAAGAAAATCGTAGTACTTAACCCTTAGAACATCGCCGTTGAGCTCTACTCCAACATTGCACCAAGTATCGCAGAGTATTTTGTGGTTTGCGGCAAACTCGTCGGAGCACAAAGGCGAGTCTTATATACTAGGTCACAAGACGATCAACCGCAGATCGTTAGTAATCCACCGCGGATTGTAGGTAATCCACGGCGGATTGTATTCTGATCCATAGCGAACCATCAATATATATTTTTAATCCGTGTCGGGTTGTGTACTATTCCACCGTGGATCGATATTTTTAAAAAAACATAATAATATTGATGGTCCGCCGCTAATTTACTATGATCCAACACGAATTGACTGCGATTCGCGGCAGATTGATAATGATCCACCGCGGATCATCGTGCGCCATCTGACTTGTATAAATTTGTACTCTAGTCCTCGTGAATTTCTCAGTGATTAGCAAACCCTAGAGATGAATGAAACATTTTGGCAAAGTTGAAGTATTTGTTGATGATGAATGCAATGGTTTGAGTCAATTTTTCTTTCAAAAAATTAAAAATTTTGCAAGAGTTTCCCTTGTTTTTAATCTATCCCCCTGTGACATTATCAAAAAACATATATTATCCAAACCATATATTTTCCAAACAGATATTATCAAAGTAAACAAAACAAAACATAAACATCAACATAATTTTTTATTATGTACAACAAAATGCGTATCTCTATTTGTATCCGTACATATCCCAACTACTCTAAGTTGCCTTCTTGCCAGGTTTCTTTCTCAAATCCGTGATCTCAAAATACAACTGCGGGTCCACGATTGCGTGGGACACTTTGGCAAACAACGGAGCCTTTGTGGGTACATCATTGCGATGGTGACAGTCTTTCTTCTTCTTGCAATGTCAGATCACCTCCAACCCCTCACTCATACACCGAAAGATGCCCTGTGGGATGAAATAAAAAAGGAAAAATCAACACATAAGCATAAAACAATATGAATCTACACATGAGAAAAGATATACCACTCTTTGTTCGTTTGCGCTATGATGATTGCAATTGCTTCAGGTAGTAACGCTTGGTGAGGGAAGTGAGTGTGCAGGTCTACGGACGACAGAAAACATGGTGGCTTTGGGTGTGAGTGAAATGCAAAGGATGAATGCCTTAGAATTGTTGAAACATGAACGACAAACTAGAAAAGCGAGAAGTTTACTTACGTAAATCCACCCTAGTGTAAGGAGCGATTTTTCCATTTAAACTTGGAAGTATTCTTCTTCGTTCTCCGCATAACACTGCATACAAAGAACGCAATGAACAAATGAGTACTAATATAACGCATTCTGAACTACTTAATGTAGCAAAACATAATTCTCACTTTGTTTGCCGTCCCTTTTTTTTTGCGGGAAGATGATCTCAGTGATGGTGTACTCATTCTAGACCAGCTTTCCCAAAAGAATTGCACACGTCTCTAGGTTCTTCCGAGTATTTCCAAAAACATACCTCTTGAAAATATCCATCAGGTCTCCTGGCTGTAAAAAAACATTGACAAGAGACCATCAAACTAATAAGTCATGAATAAGTGTAGACATATGTATATAACCAAATCGAAGACGTACCATGCGCACAGTTTTTAGTGGCGGAGGCTGCAATTCACTTGACACATTTGTCTCCTACACCTTGGCAAGCACAGCAAGAGAAGCAGGTTTTGCCTCTAAGGGCAATGGTGCTACAAATTTCATACACGTTATTACGTTGCATACAAATAAAGTAAATAATGGACTTTTTGTAAAAAGTAAATGACTTACAAGCAGTCTGTGATTTCTGTTGATAAAGAGGACAATGGAGAGGCTGTTGGAGGGGCTACTTGCTGCTCCATTCTCTGTAATGTTGCCAACATCTCTTGACGTCACTCATTTGCTCACTCCTCCATTTTTTGCATTTGGAGTAGCACCATTTGACGTTACTCCTCCATTTTTGTAATTTGGAGCAGCCCCATTTGAAGGTGCTCTGCCATCATTTATATTCTGTTCAGTGCCATTGATGGAGCTCCTCCATCCTGCGCATCCAGCCAAAAATCTCTTTAGGCATCGATATAAAATGAGATGACTAAGGAGTGGGCGGAGTTATCAGCCACGGAGCATCATCCTCCATGTGCTACAAAGGCGATGCTGGAGACTGTTCCTCCAAGGGGGCTAGAGGCTGAGACACTGAGGAGGGTGGAGGTCGTACAACTGACGGGGGGGATGGCGACTGGGACACTATAGCTCACTTCTTCAGGGAGGGCTTGGATGGAGTCTTGCATACCCGTACCCCTTCAACATTGCGGAACCCCATTCGGTCCACCTTCAATTTTTTGTGGACATTCGTGGCTTTCTCTTCGATTCTCGGCTCCTCCTCTGAGATCGGTACTCCATAATGCTCAACAATCCTCTGAAAGAGCCAATTAAAAGGCAGACTCTTTACCGTATTGTTGAGCACCTCGTACATATGACTCAAAATGACAAAGCTGATGTTCACTTTTTTCCTGTTGAGCACCTTCTCGAGTAAATAGAGATCCATGCAGCTAACATGGTCTTGATGTCCATCCTGAGGCAAAATGGTGTGCGACATGATGATGTAGATCACTCGGGCTATGATATTCAAGTCATTGGACTTTGGCTTCTTGTACGCTGCGATCTCGAGATCATGGTGCAACAATCTAAGCACTGCTAGCCCTTCTTCTCTTCTGATGAAAGGTGGCTTCCAAGACACGTGGTAGTAGTGCTCGCTTGGTTCCTCCGCCAAACATCCGAGCAACACGTTAATATCCCTATGAGTCATTCTCAACTACCATTCAAACATGTGTGTCCATACCTCTAATGGTTTGCTAGACACTTCCAAACTGACATAAAATAGTTTGACAATCTGCTCACAAAAACTTCCACCCAATCTGCACAACCCGGCTAAGCCAGCCCCTTCAAACAATTCCTAAATTTCATATTCAGCCAATGATTTGAAGTCTACTCTTCTAGAAGCAATAATTGAATGGTGTTTAACATCAGCTTCATACCATTCCTTTGCGTCAGCTGTACTGAAGAGTGGGCAGTGGAACCTCGCTATAACGAGTTGGAAATGGACCAATGCACCTACTACCGATCGTTGCTGAGGATGAGGTTGAGGTTGTGCTTCAACCTCAGCTTTTGTAACAGGGGCAACTGTGGATCCTCTAACATCAACCACAACTGCTTTAACTTGAACCGCAGGTGCTCTACCTTGCATCACGGTAGGTACATTTCCGTGTAACTAACTGACGAGCTCGGTTGCAATCTGACTTCGTTCACAGCAGTGGCCGAGTCTCAACCTGAGACGACCCACCCTTTCTCTTGAGTGACATTTTCTTTAATGCTTAAAAATTCATTGGTATCGATTAAACAGCGTGGAACAAAGGTATAAGAGTACAAATGTTCACCGGGTATATCTGTAACGACCTAGATTTTCGTAATTTCTTGAAAACGTGAAAAATTTAAAATTTTAAAAAGACTCCTTTATAAAACGAAATCAGAGTGCGACGCTAAAATCGGATCGCTACTAACCCTTATTTAAACTCGTTATGAAAACTCGTTAATGAAATGTGAAAGCGTTATAAAATCATTTAGTTAAATCATAGCAGAAGCGTAAACAGAACTAAACAATTTAATCACAATCGTGCCTGCTTAACTTTCGTTAGCCTAGCCAGCCACGAGTCTTGCGCGTGCAAATTCCTCATCCCTGTGTTATTATCTGTTCGTCGTTTGTACCTACACCACAAGTAAAACATGAGCGTAATGGGCCAGTAAGGAAAAAGGGTTAATGCAACGTGAAATGCCACTCTTTAGTCTATTTTGGAATGGGGCCACCCAAACCAATTCTTTCATTAAGCCATTTGTCCGTTTATTACTTTACTTTAATCCATTCGTTCGTTACTCGTACTTCGAGCGAAAGATTGGAGGATTTCCTCTGTGATGGAATAGTGGATCGGATCTAACCTTTTACTTGCAACTTGAACTCCCATACCCTAAGAGGGAGGGGCTTCGGCTAGTTGCAGACTAGATCCGCTACCCATCCGCCATCCAACTTCCCATTTTTACCATTTTCTTTTGTTCCTGTGCCCGGCTAAGCTTACGGTACCACAAGAAACCTTTATTATATTAACGTTTTTACCCATTTTCATCATTTATCCTCACTCATGCATGTGCGAGCACCACCACCGAGGTGACACTCCCTATTAGTTCCTATTACCATGATGCATGACCATACATTCTCAACCTAGCATGATGCATGATACTTTATAACATAACATTATCATAAATTGAAGTGCGCATTGAAATAAAAGTAACTGTAATTGAAATTGCACATATAATGAATAACAATAATTGAAAGCGCACAACAATACAAGGAACAATTATGATATCGAATTGAAAGCAGCGAATGAACAAGACGATAAAGTAACATGCGACGAATTACAATTAACTAAACATGCTCATTGAACTAAGCTATACTAAACATGGAAACATGCTTTAGATAACGAGTAACAAAAACATGCTTGTAAATTGATAATTCTTATTCTAGTGGATTAAGCATGCTTTTATTCTAATTAATTAAACATGTTATATTTAATAGTTTAGTTATTATCCTAGTTAATTACATGCTCAAGATGATTACATGCTCAAGAATGGATTTCATTTAATATTGTAGTTACATATCTTGGTTAATATTAATTTCTTAAGTAACATGCTATATTATTCTAAGTTAAGTCAAATAACATGCTTCCATTATTCCAATAACTCAAATACTAAAGTATAATTAAGTTATCCACAATTATTCTCTAAGTTAATTAATATGCTCTAGTTAACATACATGCATCAAGAAGTAACCAAGTTAATTAAACTTGGTCAATTAGTTAATTTACTTACCCAACTAGTTAGATAATTACTTACTCAAGATTAGTTATCCATTAAACGTGCTTGAGTTGATTAACATGCAATCATGCTCACTAGTTAATCTGTGGTCCTAATTAATTAACATGCTTAAAGAAGTTAATTAAACATGCTTATAAGTCCAGCTAATTAAACATGCTTAAGTAAGTGAACATGTTAATTGATTATGCTAGTTAGTTAATTCAGACCTACTAGTTAATCAACTTAGTCGATTTACATGCTCCACTGATTATTTGGTTAACATGCTCTAGGATTTGTTATTACTTAAACAACTAGCTAAACATGCTCAACTCAGTTATTTAAGACTAGTTACTTAATTAGTTAATTAAATGTGCTCATGTCTACTTAGTTAATCAAACATGCTTATTAACATATTCAGAATAACACTAGACAGTAAATATGGAACGAATGAAATATCAGTTTAGTTATCGCAGAGAATCCAAGCTAGACACCTAGAAAATAACAAGGAATAGAATAGTAAATCATCCAAGGAAAAACCAACATTCTAAGCTCATTCGTAGCTTATTCCTTCTCCTCATCATTTACATACTCTTCATATTCAACCATTGATCATTTATCACCGCAATCCATCACAACAAATAAAGTAAAACATTTACAATGAAAAGAACAATTAACAATAAAGAATATATCTACAAAATAAAGTATTTGATCGCAATTATAGAAACAACCAAAAAACAAAACTAACAATAAAGGATATGAATCACGGAGCTAGTCATATTCTAACAAGTGCTAACAATTCTACACTATCCAACAAAGGAAATATCCATGGCAAGGAATCAATGAGGAAAATATAGCAAGAAATTATCTAAGGAATTAGCTGTAAGCATTTTAGAAAACGAACATAAAACGCACGCACTCTACTTGTAGTGTAGGGGCTCCTTTGGCCAAGACACCCCTATTTCCTTAACTCAATTCTTTATTGCATTTGGCACTTAGTCGCTATCCTACTCTTTCCTTTTTCCAATACCTTCATAATTAAAACATTTATTCATTAATAACTTCTCATCGAATTCTATAAACTTTAACACTTAAAGATCCCCATATTCACAACTTAGCAACCAACAGCGGATCAATAACCAACTACAACGCAGATTCATATATTCATCAACACCCAGTAATACTATTCTCAATTGCCGCATAACCAACCAACCCTCCACACTGGCAGTCAATACCACTATCTAAACATATGGCAATTAAAGTCTAGTGGTCTAAAACATTACATGTTAAATTCTCAAAAAGAACAGGCCCCCATAGAACAACCAAAATGATCGAGCAGTAATCATCACAAGAAATCAAATATCCTAGACAGAGAGCATAAACTGCAAGTTATGTTCAACAATATTCTCCAAAAACCCAAAGTATAAGTCTTAACATAAACCATACATCCATAAACAGAATCCAAAACATCCAAGAAGGGAACCTTACAAGCAGACACTACCATTACTCAATCTTCACAGCTCGGTCCTCCCCTCCAGGGAGTCCCTTCCTCTCAGCGCAACTCACCCAGCTCACCTAAACACCACCCTCCAGTCGTTCCTCTTCCACTGCGAGTCTTCTACCTTCCTCCTCTTCTTCTGCCTTATTAATTGATCAGAATGGTGCTCCATCTCCTGTACGAGCCATGCCCTACCTCACAATACCCATCACGTTCCCCTGTCGGTCTCCAGTAGAGCAAGAACCAGAAGAAGAGAAAACTGGTTCTACATTGAATAACCGACATGCTGGACTATGGCCTTCAGCCGGTCTAGCACGAATCGCCATCTAGCCCCAACGACACGAGGCCGAAATCGCAGCCCTGTAGACGCAAGTCATCACCATCGCCATCGCCAATCCACCGCCATCGCCATTCCATCGCCGAGCATCACAGGGAAATGACAGGGCGTCGTCATTCATCACGACATCATGCCAAATCTAGCGACCTGAGCCTCGCACCAAATCGTCCCACAAAACTGCCTCCCAAGCTCGTCGTCGTCTTGATGACCAACGAGCTGCCAACAACGCCGGACACCACCCACTCATCTTGCGCCTCTCTTCGTTCACCCTTTCGACGCCCGCTCGATCTCCTTCTCCCTCTCTCTTCTCTCCCTTTCATTTTCTTCTTATTCTCTTGCCTATTCTTCCTTAGTGAATGCCCAAAGGCCATTCGTTTAATTTGATCAAACCGGTTCACTCAGTGAACTGGTTCATCCCCTCTCCATCCCTACTTTAAATTTTCCCTTTTTAATCCTAATCCATTTTAATCCCCAATAATAAAAATTTAATCTTAATACCCCCATTTCTTATTTCGTCAAATGGCCGAAGGCCAGACGAAATGAGAAGAGCTGAACCGATCCCTTAACAGAACCGGTTCAGTTAATCGAAAATACATCCCACTTATAAATATTAATCTCAATTAATCACATATATTATAATTTAATTTAATTAATATTTATTTTATTTTTATTACATTAATTTCCATAATATATAATCTAACGAGTACGTTCTTGATAATACCCCGATAATTGTTTCACTTAAAAAGTTGGGGTGTTACAATATCGTGGTTTGCGGTGATCTTGCTGCTACAGTCAATCGAGTCTTATATAGTAGGAAACAAGAAAGCAGAAAGACGCACTATGATCCACTATAGATCATCATTAATCCGACGCAAATCGTAGTCAATCCGCGGTGGATTGTATGATGATCTGCGTCTAACCATCAATATAATAACGTTATTTTTAAAAATAATGATCTGCGGCAGAACAGTAGATGATTCGCCGCGGACCAAAGTCAATGCGTTTAACGGCAAACGTGATAGCGATGTTTGTGAGGATCTTTTTCCATAGTTCAGTGGTTATTTTGTTAGTAAAAATAGTTTAGTGGTTGACTTGTCATTTATCACAAAGAACGATGGTTGATTTGTCAATTACCCTTTTTTGGACTATCACTTTAAATGAAAAAATGTAATATAAGAATGTAAAGCTAGAAATTTCAAAATGGTTACCCTACCTAATAAGTTCTTTCACCAAACAATCTTTGAGTTCTTATAAAATAAATGGTACTTTGTGCTAGTGTGTTTAACATGTAATATTTTAACAATGTTTTTTTGGGCATAGACATGGTTCGGGTCAGCCAAATTTTGGACTCGAACACAATTGAGTCAAAGCGGTTAAACTCGACATCACAAAACTGAAACAAAAATCGAACCAGCAAAGAAAGAAACCAAATTGCATTGAACTGTGAAATTTGATTCCATTCACAAAAGGAAATTAATTTTATTCAAATATAAGGTTTGAGTGGGGTATCAATCGGGTTTGAGCCCTGTTCAAATCAAATTATAGGCTAAAATTTAGATTGAGTCATATTTAGGCTGAATTTTATATTTAAATGTAATAGAGCGGTGCAGTTCGATTCCGTCAATTTTGACCTTCACAAATTAAGAATCGATCTGTGGCCATCATGTTCATCCCTGAACTAGGAATTAGCCAAAAATGCTTAAAACAAAATTAAATCAAACCAAACCAAATTAAATTATAATCATTGATTTGGTTTAGTTTCATTGGTTGGTTCCGGTTTTATACATCTCTGATTTTTTCATATAAATCCCCGAGTGTCCTGGCCCGTACAAAGTCAAAGTGGTCTAATGGAATAATGAATCTACCAAAAGTAGAACCTAGAGCCCCATTTCCTCTAAAAAGTTTCCCAAAGTTAACCAATCGTAGTAATAATGTAAAGAGAATCTGCTAGAGGTTTGTTGATAGTGTTTAGAAGATTGAAATAAGTTGTTATCAAGTGAAGTCTTGCTTTCAATTTCCGACTGATCAAGCCGGTTTGAGTAAACTTATTATAACCTTGATGATATTAAAGTAAAAACACGAACATGTCTATGCATTTTTCGTGTTTAAGATAGATAAAACTTTTGCATCAAATACAAGAAATTAATGGTAAAATGAGGACTAAAAGCAGCATGTTCATGAATTTCCAACATATTGACTAATTATTCCATCCATTTTTTATAAAAATAAAGGTTTCTCCAAGTACACAACAAATCATCACATGTTTAATTTGCTAATAACTGTGGTTAGTTATATTTCTTTGAAATCACATGGCAACCACCCTAATTTCATAGAAAACAAAACCCAAAGGTGTAAGTTATAATAGAACAGTCATGCGATTATAAATTGTATTGACATCTTCTCAACAGTTAGTAATTGTAGCAACATCTTTATAGTCACAATTGTTTTTAGAGTAATATTATGTTGACACTTTAATCTCACACCTTGAAGTGAGACTTATGTGTCATTCTCTTACTGATAAAATTATTATGGTACAAAATAATAAATTATATGAATTAATGAAAAAATACAACATCATGACGTGAGATTAGAGTAAAGAAGTAGACCGCCAACGTAGCGTTATCTTTATTTTTATTATCATATACTACTTCTATAACATATATACCGATTATCAAAACATGAGAAACATTATTTATTTGTACAAACTTAATCTTAAATCCATAAAATTCACAAGTTTTGTAAATAACTAAATTTTGAGTAATTTTTTGCGTTTATTGAAGTCAAATATTCTTAGGGTTGACTCAAATTTTAAAAATTAATTACCTTGTAAAATGTGTAATTTTTGGTATTCTGGTGGTTAAAAATTCAAAATAGTACTACGTAAACTAAAATTACCTCAAGATAACATTTTAAATAATGTTTAGATTTAAGATAAATCAAGATTTAATGATTAATTTAATAATAATACTATAAAAATATATATATATATTTTTATAAATGGGGATTACCCCCCTTCATTGGTTTGCAAGAAATAGAGAATCACAGAAAATGAGAGAAGCCGTGTAGGAAGGAAGATTTTTATTGGGAATCTAAGTTTTCAACATTTGACTATTTGATTCCTTTTTGTTAGAGATCGAATGATAACTAGAAAAAGAAAGTACGATGTGGGACACCAGATTTACGTGGAAAAATCCTTTCAGAAAAAAATCACGGGTAGAAGAATAATCTACTATGAAGATTAAAATACAACCGCAACTTGTGCGACTCTAGTTTACGTGAATTTATAGAGAAAACAAAACTCTAAATGAGATTTATAATACGGGCCCATTGGCCCAGCCCGGCCTAATAGAATTTGGATCACACCAAAATTTAACAATCTCCACATTGATATGAATTCTATGAAAGAGATCTATAGTGCATGCTCGTCAGCCTAGCCCAACAAAACAAATTCAAAATCCTTTACATGGAAAAATCCTTTTGGGAAAAACCACGAGCAGAGGAATAATCTACTATAAAGATCAAAATACAACCGCGAGTTTTCCGACTCTAGCTTACATGAATTTATAGAGAAAACAAAACACTAAATGAGATTTATAATGTGGGCCCATCGGCTCGACCCAATAGAATTTGAGTCACACCAAAATCTAATACTTTCAACAGTTTATGAGGCTATGTAATTTCTAAGCTAGTTCTCATTTTTGTTTATTTGCAATTTTTATCATCAGAATATGATTTCGAGCATAAAGACTAAAATTCCTTGGTGAAGTTTCATGCATGTTTGTCGTTTTTAGTCCTTTTGGCAATGATGTGGATTTAAAAGCTTTTGGTTAGTAAATCAGTGGAGATCAAAGTTTTTCACAAAATCTTACCAAAGAAACACATGTGGTGCAATGGCCTCGAGTGTGTGGTGTCGTAGAGCTGAAAAACACATGTTCGAGGTTTTAGGTTGCAACACGATTAGGCTACGACACTGATGGTGTTCTTTGATGGTGCCTAGATTTGTGCTGTGAAGTTGGGGATTCCACATTGTGGTTAGTACATGCGCCTGAGTGGGAGTATCATTGTGCCACTTCATGGTGGTTGTGCTACTGGGCTTTGTGCTTGGCATGTGTACCCGCATGCAAGCGCTGCAACCTCGATGCAATATTTAGGTGTTGCAGAGCCACTTTGCGGGAGTTGTGGCACCGAATGCTGTGTGGGCCTAATGGACTTTTCCTTGAGGCCAATTTTTTTTGTTCGCCTGGGCACGGTTGAGCCATTTTTTAGTTTGGTTATTAGTTTAGAAGAATTAAGAAGTCGGTATCATTGTAAGTTTTAAGGAATTCGTTGATTTTGAGTGTACTCCTGAGCATACCATTTCCAGTGGTAAAAAGACTCACCATTGTTGAGATAGAGGTTCTTTTACTATACTCACATGCATCAAGCTTTTCCAAACTTGTTTTTGTGATATATCACAATGAAAACCCTAAAATAATATGTCTGCACTACAACATGTTAATTTTTATTTGTATGTACGCTAATTTTACTCGTCTACTTTGAGCAAGTATGATATTTCATTGATTTTTCAAATGTAGCTTTCAAAAATTTTGAACCCACTATAGGATCACTTGTTTGTTGTGCACCTTTTATTTAGTGAGCAAGTGTTTTCACATTGCACGTGATATATGTTTTGAGGAAGCTTATGATGTAGTGTCCTTAGGAGGGAATATCCCTAAACTTGTTGAGAGTATTTGTCATGTCTCAACTTGTCTCTAAACGGTCACTTTCTTTATTGTACGGCTCAACAATGATGTGTAAGATTCATGAATTGACAAATTTTTACTAAGACTTTTTTCTATTCAAATGGTAGTCTCGTTATTTTCTATATGACTATGATATAGCATGTAACACTGTTTTTTGTACTTGTGCCACCAAATATTCATGGAACCATTTTTTTTAAATATTAATGTTTTTAATATAAAATCTATGCATGCACATATTTCAACACTCGTTTGGACTCGAGGAGTGTCATGTACAATAATCAATCTGTCACTTGAGATAGAGAGTTGAACATCAAATACGATTTCTTGCATAAACAATATCCTAAAATTGATCACTCTTACTAATGAAATCATTCTTAAGAAATTTCGTATTCCTTGATTCTACAATTCTAGTACTGTGAGATAGATAGTAAAATCTATACCTGTTAGACAGTGCAACATATCTAATGAAATAACAAGTTATGTCATTGTCTTTTCTTGTGGATTATAAATTCTTACTTCAAATGAGCTTTGTAACACCCCAAAGCATTAAAAGTATTTTCTTGCTATTCTTTTTAAATACATCACGCATAAAAATCATTCTTTTAGACCATACACAGTGGAAGACCTAAAAGTAATTTCTTTTGAAAGAAAAGCTTAGTAAAACCCAATATTTATTAAATATCCTTTTTACAACTATGCAATGGAAGTCTCAACAAAACTCATTTAAAATCAAACATAGTAAACCAGCATTTAAATAAACAAAATCATTTATAAAGATGTTTCTACAACAATAAACATAACTTTAAATGAAAAGTTTTATGACTCGTTATTAAAAATTCATCTTTCCTTTAATCTTCACCCACAAGTCAACTTCACTTCGACAACGCTCTAGCTTTGCTCATGAAAATTCCTATTCAATCATGCTATCAATTGTTCATATCATCATGATCCTCAATAATTATCTACATCACAAAGTTTAAACTATGAGTATAACGCTCAGTAAGAGATGTATAACATAAAATATGACTATGAGATGCAGCATGTAAAAATCATGTCTTTTCAGTCAACAATCTTTTTCTTTTTCTTTCACTTTACAATTCAATTGTATGGGTCATCAGTCTAAGGGAGAGTGACACCGTTAGGTCCACCTCATGTGGGACAACCAACTCGAACTCCGCCAATAGTTTACTATTTACGTTTATTCAGTTTGTCTTTTATTCTTTATTATCTTTCTTAAGAAAAATATTTTTCATGGATGCATGCATGGACATACACGTAACATAATGATAATCTAAAATACATGAACATAATAATAAACAAATCATCGTCTCAATACGAACAGTAAATAAACAGTAAACAATCGACAAACATTATATCCTCAATAAACATCTCTATAAATAGTAAATGAACAGTAAACAATCAAGAAACATCATATGCTCGATTAACATCTCAATATGAATAGTAAATAAATAGTAAACAACAGGCAAACATCATGTCCTTGATGAACAGCTCATAGGCATTAAAGAATAATATCATATTTCTATCCTACCCTAGCACTTTGTGATGCAGCCAAATGCCAAACACATATAACATCACTTACCTAGAATCTTATGGAGGTCTGACTGTTCCTAACCCCTTTCCACTAGCTGACCTTTCCTCTACGTAAACAAAGGATTAATTATTAAAAGAATAACCCTAACATTATATACTGCCAAAGCTACTTCGGGAACTAAACAGTGGAACCTACCTCAAAAACTTGAAGCACAGGTCTCACTCAAGAGCTTGAGAGAGAGCTTCTCTTGTCCATGGGGTTCTCACGTGATTAGGATTTAACCCAAACCCTAATATTTATAGAACACTAACCTGTGAATACTGCGAGTTAAAATCCCATGAAATTGTATCTAAATTCTGTCATTTTCTAAACAGTCTAAGGATCAAAACGTAGCTCACAAGAAATCTGGAAAACTAACTTAACTTAAACCTGCCCAAGCTACAACAGACGCGCGAACAACCGCAAGGGACGTTCGCAACAACCCCGCTTGGCCAATGGCTAATAGCCACGTCAGGCCTAAAACTCACATTCGTGGTCATCAAAGCAACCATGGACACCTACCCTTCCGCAGAAGCCAACGCTCACGGAAACTACAAAACGCTGTCTCATCGTCTACCACGTGTACTAATCTATCACTAAAAATCCATCTACGGACGCAAACGCTCCTGCAGACTGTGACTCATTAAATCCAATGACGACATTTCACATAAATTAGCCTAAGTGCCATTAGACTTATTTGTTTTGATTATGAATGCTTTAATTGAAACAATAAGTTGTTTATTGTTTAGTTATACTTAGTCATTTTATCGTTAATTATATTGATTTTAAGTGGAAATACACTTAATACAGGTATTAATGTTGACTAATATGTTTGCCTAAGTCCATGTATCTCATAGATTGATTAGTGGGACTTAGAAAATTCAAGAAAAGCAAAAACAGACAAAGAGATCGACTAAAGGTGCAAGAAGGTTGACCAAACTGATTTGTAGCAAAGGAAACAGTCGATCATCTGATCGTCCCCAAAAATGACAGATTGCTCTCCTACTGAAAATGCTGAAATGGTGGTTGACCAATTGGAAGATGGCCTACTGATTTTAAAGGCAGTGGGCTTGCTGGTTCTGTGGTTGAAGAAGTGCTTAATCAGCTAGTCGAGCAAGCTATATAGAATGTGAAAAAGTAGTCGACCGGTATGGTAAAGCGGTCGACTGATCCAACTATACTACACAACAAATAATTTCCAACGATCAGATGGCGGTCAACCAAAATGGAGGTGGTTGACCAGCTTCACAGTTTCTATATACTGATAGAAGACACTTCGAAGCTCAAACTAACCAAGCGAGAAGTGTAGCGAAGCTCTGGCAAAATTCATACACGACTTCTCCATATACAAATAGAGTGTCAAACCGAACTCTCCATACTCCCAAACTAGAGATTTAATATTTGGGAGAGTTAGATTCTTATTGTATTTTTCCTTTTACTTTTCATTGTACTCAAACCAAGGGTGACGCTCTGTGAATAGTCAAGCTAAGAGTGACGCCCTAAGAATTAGTCATTATAAATGTTTGATTGACACCCATGAAGTCAATCATCACTAATCAGGGAGATTATATGATTTAAGGATCTCCAAGTTGGGAATTTGGAGCGCGGACGTAAGCCGAGTTGCCTAACCGAGTGAACAAATTCGGTTTGCAATTTCTCTAACCCTAACTCATATATTTGCTATTATTTTATTTAATATTTGTTATAAATCACTTAGGGTTTAGAGATAAATATATTGCATGAAAAATTTTAGATCGCCTAAGTCCCTCCCCCGCTCCTCTATAGGTGCATATTGATTCTACAACATAGTCTAAAACTTGTCACAGACACCAATCTATATGGGGAAGAGAACGTTTCTGCTAAGATTGCTAATAACCGAGACTTTACTAATCCAAACGGCGCCGTTCTCATCACTTAAAACATTGCCACAGACACAAACATAGCTGCAGAAACATGCTATAACATAAAACAACGACATTTCTAACTTACTTAATGCACTCGAATGACATATTTCCCTTACATGGAAGAATCTTTTCCTAATCCAACGGCTCACACTCCTTCCACTAAACCAAATCTAACGGCCCAACATTCTTCTGCGCCCGAGTAGCGTCCAATGCTCCCATGGAAGAATCTTTCTTAAATATAACAGTCATTTTTCATTCCGCTAATCTAATCCTATGGTCCAGCACACTCCCACCTCCAAACGCATCAAACACTCCTGCGGAAACATCTTTTCTTAAATCCAATGACCAACTTTCCTTCCATTATACCAATCCAACAGTCCTACGTCCTCTCGTATCAAACACTTCTGCGAAGAATTTTTTTCCATCCTAAATGATCTCAGCCTTCTTAAACCCCATTCAACGGCTCCTATTGCATCTAGTCTTTCTACACGTTATTTTCTTTAATTTCTAGAATATAAAATATTAAGCTATCAATTAAATCTTTTCCATATTGTGTATTATTCTCACAATATTCTTTATTAATTCTACTATATTCGGTTTTTCTAAATTTCTCAATAATTCCTATTTTATTTTATTACCTATAAAATAAAATTCTTTATTTAATCTTTCCTAATTCCATAATTCTTTAGTAATTCTAAATCCTTTATTAAAATTCTCCAATTAACAATAATTAATTTATTAAACTCTAAATTATTGTATTTACTTAATTAAAACTATTTGTGAAAATTCTAAGTATTTTAGGTTTTCCAAAATGTATTTATGACATAAGCTTGATTTCTAACATTTTCATAACTCAAATGGGGTTACCGCCACCTTAAGAGTACTAGTCCACAAAAAATCAAGAAGTTTGGAGTTGCTGCACATACTCCTCACCTTGTCCAATAATGCTCGATTTCTTTTTTTTGTCACGTCATTCTGATCTAGAGAACTATGCATGTTGTATTGAGCAACTATTCCATACTTTTAAAGAAATTTAGCTAATAGACTAGGTGCTCCTCCATTCTTAGTATATCTCCCAAAATATTTTCTTTTATTATTAGTTCTCACAATCTTAATTTACTTACCGCATTGTTTTTCTACTTCTACCTTGAAAACCTCAAAGACAATTAATGCTTCATTTTATTATGAAGTAAAATAGATACATATATGATGAGTAAACACCAATAGAAAAGATGAAGTATTTCAGACCACTCAAGTCCATAATCAGACCACATATATATATGAATGTATTATCTCTAATATTTTTGTATTCTTCTTTGCACCCTTTTTTGACTATTTGGTCTGCTTTCTCTTAACAAAGTATAAACAAGTGTTAAAAGTACTAAGTATTTTATCATTTACTGATACCTTAATTCTCTGTATGAAAATATATCTCAATTTTTTATGGTATAATATAAATATATTTTCATTTATAGCACATTGCTTCAAACTAGTGTAAATATTCATAACATTAAGAGGAATGTCATTTTATGAATAAATATAGAAAAGACCATAAGTCATTACCCATTTCTAATACCATATTTAAAAAATTAACTAATTTTTTTTTAGAAAATTAAAGGAAAAACCCAAAGGTAAAAGTCTGAAACTGAAATTAAATTTCTTGGAAAGCAAAGAATATAAAAAGTTTTTTTTTAAAACTAAAATAAAACCACTACTTAGTACTAAACTACAAGTTCTAACAGCTTTCACAAGTGAATGCATTTTTGCTTTATGAGTATATGCATTGTTCAGTTCTCACTAGTTTCTAAAGGTTTAACATACTAGCAAAATATTTGAAATATGGATTGTAGAACCAAAATAAATATATCATATGTGGTAAATAATATAAACCATATTAGATTAATTACAAACAGATTGATGTATCATTCTTTTTAAGCCACATCTTAAACTTGGTATAAACTTTCTTCATGTGTCTCTTCTTGTCATAGAAGTAACACTTAGATTCTTTCGAAATATCATCACCTTGGATTAATATTTTACCTTTCCATTTTTGACTTGATTCTGCTTCTTTTGATGAGTCTTTGTTAATGCACTATCATCTATCTCCATTTTCAGCCTTTCTTCCTCTTGAACGTACATGACTAGTAATTCGTTAACAAACAGTTTATGGATGTGTGTTATAAGAGATTTTAGAATGTGATGGACTACGGGTCCATTCCATCATTAATCAAACTTCCAAAATTATCATGGAGGTATTCAAGGTCAAGCAAAAGTGGAAGTTCAACTTCAAACATAGAATATTTGAAGGACTTTCCAAAACTACACCCTTTCATACCTCCGACAAGTGTTTGACTCATTTAGCATTCACAACAATGTTATTTCAAAATGAGTGCTTCATAAATATTGTAGCCGACTTCTTAAGCTTTGTAGAATGAGTTGGATTGTTAAATTTTGAGTTTTTTTGCTATGTCAAAATGCCATAGAATAGAGAGCAATTATTATAGAAAGTCCAAGTGTCCAAGCTTGGAGACCAAGGAAGTCTTTATATGGAAGGTAACTCAACAAGGGACCAAATAGAAGAGCTATCAACCCATGAATATCAAAGAGGGCCCACACCCTTAATGCTATGGAAAGAAGCCCAAGAAGACAAGCTTGAAGGACAAGAAAGACCAAGGAAAATAGAGTTAAGGAAACTTTCCTTAATCAGTCAAAAGTAAGTGGACAAAGGAGGGCCAATTTTGCTTGGTTATGACAACCATCCAAGTGGCAATTCTTGAAGGAAATAGCTACCAAAAGTCATCAATTTCGTGGAGCCAAAGTTACCAAAGATTAATAAAATAATAGCTTTAGAAAGTTACTAAATTCATAGTATAGTAATCTGTCATACGAGACCAAATACCTACTGTGTTTCTATTTTATGCATTGTAATTGGCTCTATAAAGCCCCCTAGTGCTTATATTTTAGACATTGAAGTTTGATTAATAAAATTTTTTGCTTTATTTCGAAAATGGAGTGATTCCTTTTTCAACATTTTGGTGAGTTGCATCCAAAGTCATCATTGTGTGAGTAGAATCACAAGATTGACCTTACTTGGAGTTGAGTAAGTTCTCTTATTGGCATCCGCATTCTTACTCTTTGGAGGAATAGTGTGTGAAGAGGTGTCCAACCATCAAGAAGATTTTCATTCACAAAGTCATCCATACGGGAGTGGCAAGCTACACTACTTACTATTCTTGACAACTTAAGTTCCTTCAAGCATATTTTCTAATCTGTGGTAGATATTTCCATATTTCTTCAAGTATTTATAGGCTATTTCTTTACCCCTTTGGTTGGTGCATCATTTGGTATCAGAGGTAAAACGATCCTACTAATGCATGATTTTTTTTTCAACACGATGATGAGAGGATGAAGCTACTCAAGAAGTTATTTTTCAAACAAGAAAATTTTACGACCAATCACACGGTACGAAAAATCTTCCAAAAGGCGACAATCTCAACTCAATAAAATTAGCACCTTGTTTGAAGGAATATTACAATGACTTGAGGCAAATATATCATGCACTCCGACCTAACTAGCACAAGACCACAATGAGGTACTAGAAGATACTCTTGAGCAAATTGAAGAAGAAAGTATTTACGCCAAAGAGGGGGTCATTACTATCTTTGGAGTAGCAATTAGATGAGAAAGAATGTCAAGAAGAACAAGCATTTCATATCCCAAGCTCCAACAATGACAAAGTTTGCCCTTTATTCATTAAAGATGTAATTTGTGCTAACATGGTTCCATTGATTATGGTTAAGGGGCTTAGCTTGGAATTATTAATGTATGATATAACTTACAAACTTTGGTGGCATATTGATAAAGACAAAATTGTCCATGTGTAATACCCCAAATTTTATATTGGAATTTAATAAGAATAATCGAAAAGTAATTTAAGGTATTTGAATTAATCAAAAAATTATCGGGGTATTACCAAAGCGATATTTGAAATAAATCAAGAATTTGAATTGAATTGGAAATAATTTAATTAAATGAAGGATTTAATTAAATTATTAAAGAAAATTTTAATTTGGATTAAAGATGATTAAAACGAAGGAAAGGAAATTTGGAATATTTGGAAGAGGATTTAATGAATATGGTATACTTGGGATTAAAATGTTAAAGTATGGTTAAGTAAAGATTAAATAACATAAAAATAAAAATAAAATAAAATAAAAAATTAAAAACAAGGAATGGCCAGGCCATTCCTTCGTGTCTGAACCGAAGAGAGAGAACTGGAGAGGGAGAGAGGCGACGAGTCAGAGATCGGAAGTTCGCCCGCGACAACTAGAAAGATGGCGACGTGCGGCGCGGGCTGGAGTTGGACCGCGACGGCGAGTTCGGCCTTGGCCGGGGATCCCTCGCGGCGTGCGCATCATCCAGCGACGCTTGGGATCGTCGGGTCGCGGGACGGCGGTGGGCACGGGATCGGCGATCTCCCGCGGCATGGTTTTCCGGCGATAGTTGTGGTAAGCTTGGTCGATTTCCCTTCTCCTTTACGTGTTATTGATCGGAAGTGGACAGGGTGTGATGGCAGCGGCGATTTTTGCAGTGGTGGGGCTATCTCCGGCGTCGGTCGGGTTGCTGCCGGTGACCGCGAATTTTGGATGCTCCGATCTGGATCCATCTGGAACCCGATTAGGTGGTTCGGGTTGAGCCATTTGCTGTCGTCCACGTTGGACTCTTTCTAACTAGATTTGCGCTCGGTCGAAAGTGGGGGCCAGTCATTAAATGCAGAAAAGAAAAATGGGAGAGGATTGTCAGCCAAGTGGGATAAGCACTATGGGAGTATTAAATGGGCAGAGGGATTTGTTGGATTTTCTATCTTGAAATAATGGTGTGATTTTGGTTAAAGGGTGACAGAGAAGGCTGAAATCGATAATGAGGAGAGAATGAGAGTTGTGAAGAAGGAGCTCTCTGAGGCCGAGAGTTGAAGCTCAGTGAGGAAAGTTGTGCATGACCGAGAAGAAATGGGAAGGATGGAGATGTGCTTCAGGTGTGTTGAGCCGAGAGTCCCTTGCTTGTTGGTAAGAATTTCTCTTTGACTGTTTTGATAGGTTTATTTATGTTCTTGGATGGAGTTGATTGTGTGTTGAGTTATTCAGTGGAAGGAATATGTTGGGTTTCTATCTTTGATTCTGTAAACGGTTTGTTGATTTGAGGATTGGATAATAGATCTTAAGTTTCTATAAAGTATATTGATTCTATCAGTAAACCATGGATGAGAATGTGTACGAAAAATCGAAAGTCCTTTGTTAGTTGAGATTATTTTTATTTGTTTCTACAACGTTGTGACTAGATTAGTTTTGCTGTGAATATATATACTCAATGGGTTTTATGCTCTATGAATGGTACTCTGGTTGTTCTTGTTGGTCTGCAAACATAGTTGATTAATGTATTGGATTATGCACTGATGATTAGTTGTTATGTATCTCCTTTTGTTACCTGTTGGATTATGAAGTTTAAATTGTTAATATGTTGTTGGACATTCATGGATGTTGAAAGTGCAATCTTGTTGGATCAATCTATGGGATCAAATGTTATATGACTCATTTCCTATATGAACAGCTCTACATGTTTATACAAGGTTAACTGCTGTTATGTTGGTTTTGGCTTCGGTTCACTAATTGGAATAAAGATATCATGAAAATTGGGTAATACAGCTTTATGGATTGAATCTTGTTGGGTTTCAGTATACGTTAAGCTTATTTTATAGACGTTATTGTTTCATTTAGGAAATTCTAGTAAGTGATGTATAAGCATTAAATATAGAAAAAGACGACGAAGTTTAATAATTAATTGATTTGATCGATAATGGAAACTTATTAAATTGTGAAGATAATTTTGAAGGTGTTGAAGAGAAGAAGAAGAACAACGAATAAGTGTTATTGCGCATTAAAGCTCGAGGTAAGGAAATGGGTTGTCTTGGCCTTGCGCCCTGCACCCAAGTAAAGTGTGTGTGAGTTAGAGTTAGTGGTCTTAAAATGGATGTTGATAGTTGTTAATGTTCTGTAGGAATTGTTGTGAATATATGATATCTTCCTGTAATGTTCAGCTTTGTTTTATGTTACATTATGTGATGAAAATGCCTAACCAAACGAAGGAATGATGGTACGAAAGTGAAATGAGTAAATGATAAGGTATGAGGTAAGGTATGAAAGTGGCTGAAAGAGTTACATTATGTGAAAATGCCTAAGTGAACGAAGGTATGAAAGTGAGTTAGAAGAGTTATTGATTTACTTGCTATGCAGCTATAGTTTGAATTCCTTATGCATGTAATAAATCAATTAGCATGTCCCATTACTTAAGCATGTATGACTATCAAATTAACAATATCAACACTTGAGCATGTAAATCAACTAAGTACGCCAATGGGCTAAGCATGAAATCAGTTAATAATTTATTAGCCTAATAAATGGTAATCTTCCTGAATCTAGTTCACTTGTTGTATGTTGTCTATCAAAAGAGTATGTTAGCATGATTGTTGTATGTAAGTTTCCTGTTATCAAGATTAATTTAGAATATGAGTTAGTTGAACGAAAATACTGTCGCATAGTCACGTAGATGCTATTAGTTGACGAATGAGTCTTGACGTAGTCATGGAAAGGTAGAGAATGATGATTTAAAAGCAAGAATGTGTGATGAGCATGAATAAGATGTGAACTACAGTGAGATGAATGGTTAGCAGAACAAACGAAGGAAAAATGTTTAGTTAACTAAACAAATGAAGGAAAAATGTTTAGTTAACTAAACAAACGAATAAAAAGGATTTAAGGAGTTAAGATGCATGAATGTTGTAAGTCGTTTCGGATTCCATTGTTTTCTTTAAATGTGAGTTGTGAACTATTTGATGAATAACAAACTTGATTCGTAAATGTTATTTCTTTGGTTCGTAGTTTTATAGATTTATTCAGCATGTTCGTTATTGAATTCAATAGAACGGTAAATAGATTTTATTACCTTATTGTATTCACTCGTTGTTACATTTTGATAGCATATTTGTTTTTTGTATCCACATCAACTATTGTGATTCTTTATATACGTGAAGTCAAGTATAGTATCTTCAATTCAATATGTATTTCAGTTTATGTTAAAGTATATTATTTCTCATATGTGCTTTGTTTATCAAGAAGAAGTTAGATTGAGTTCATGATAATAGAAACCAAGTAGGGGGTAACCTTCGGGGTGGTACCCACATGCATGAGTGAGGAAAAAAAAAGAACCCTAAAGGCGGGTATATGCCGAAAAAAGAAAGAACCCTAAAGGCGGGTATATGCCGGAAATAGGGAGTTGAGGTAGATGGGTAGTTCGGATCTAGCCTAACTACTAGGATACACCCTTACCAAGTCGGGAAAGGGACTAGTATGCACATAGGAGGTTAGAATCCGTACAGCTATTTCATCTCAAAGGAAAAGCCTTAATCTCCAGCTCGATGTAGGAGTTTAAAGAATGAACAAAGAAAACGAATGTAATGAAAGAATTTGGTTTGGGTGGCCCCATTCCAAAAAGAACTAAAGAGAGAAATGAATAAATTGTTTTCCCCCATCTCCTTACTGGGTGTAAGCTCACGTCCTTACTTGTGGTGTAGGTACAATGACAAACAGAGAGTAAAAGGATAAGAAGTAGATGAGAAGCACATAATGAAGCAGGGATGGATGATTTCACACACACGGGATTCGGGCTGGCAAGGTAAAGACAAAGGAAAGTAAACGGTTGTGAATCAACGAAGTAATGGTCAAGATTTATTTGATAGACGAAATGTTTGAATTGTTTAGTATTTCCTTTAAAAGATTTCTTACGCTTCTGCCACGATTTACAAATGGTTATTTTATAACGCTTCCGCAAAGATTTTAAACAGATGATTTTTCCTTACAATGTTTACACTTTCGCATATTTAATAAATTGGTTTTCACGAGTTTTAAGAAAGAGTGATTCAGATTTACGCACTCTGATTTAATTCAAAAAGAAATTTCAAATTTTTACGTCATATAAATGATTTACGAAAATCCAGGTCGTTACACCATGGGCAAAGTTTAAACACAAAAAAGGTATCTCCTTTAATCAAAGACGGAAAGAGTGATGGCACTTTGCCTTCCATGGATTTTAAGAAATGTTTAAGATGGTTGAGTGCCAAAGACAACATTAAGGTAAATCCAACTTTAATTAATTTTTCTCATGGGAGTTTCACTAATATCTTGATTTGTGATAAGACAAGTATAAGTAGTTTTCTTTGGAAGTCACCGTGGCTACATGATAGAAGGTATATACATGATGGATATTAAAATTGCTATTTTTCATTCAAAGGTGATGAGAGGTTAGTCCAACTAGTTCGGATTCAACCAAAGTAAATTGTTATGGATTATGATGCATTCAAAGGAAATCAGATGAAAACTACTATACTAATGACAAAGATGTATGTGCCGATCGATTAATTGATTACTTGGATTTTTATTGTTGAATGGATTAAAGCTTTTTGTGTTAATGGCATGATATGTGGATATGAAAATCTTGAGGGTAATATTGTTCTATTTAATATTGGTGGAAACTCATTTGTGGATATGTATAGTGGTAGAAAAGGAAGGTTATTATTGATGAATCTTTGATTTTATATTTAATTACTACTTTTGGATTATGGGAACTCATTGCACCTTAAGAAAAATGGTGTTATGTGTTGATCTTACACATGAGCAACACTTTTGTGGAAATAAAGGTGATGAAGATTTTGTCAAGTTTGGTAATTGTTTGTTTCATGATTTCAAAAACTATTTACCTACTTATGCATCATTGTCCAAGAATAAATTGTTGAATTATTTTCCTTATATGATCAAATGCAAAAGGGGAAAGACAAACCTAGTGGCCAATGATTCAATTCAAAAATTATGTTTCCAAAGATGGCAAGCTTGGTATGACAACTTATGGAATTCGAAAATCACTCATAAGAAAAGTATTTGTGGAGTTCCTAGTAAGCCAAGTCAAGGAAAAAGCAACTCAATATTCTACGAATGCATTATTCTTGGCCACACATACTCAAAGGTATTCTCAAAACTATTTTTATGGAAATCATTGAATTACAAAGGGGCATCCATGACATTCCTAATCTATTATTCAAATATGAGAGGTGGTTTGTGAATATCTTATTATTATTGGCCTACCACATCATACAAAGATTGTTTCCTTATTTCATTCATGGAGATTTTAAAGCCGATACAAATCTCAAAGTCCATGACATAACTCTCTATCTTATGGAAAAAGATTATGAAAGGATTACTCTATAGCCACATATACTTAAAGGTGTTCTTAACTTTTTATATATGGTAACTATTATTGTGATGTATATTATTTCTAACTCGAAGACAAGGAATGAGAATCTATTATCTAGGTTATTGTTCAAGTATGAGAAGAGGTTTATGAAAATCTTAATATCATCAGCCTAAAAAAAAATTGTTTCCTTATCATGAAGATATTGCTATGTTGATAGCTCATGATGATTCCTCTTTTTATGGTAATAAAGATTAAGGTGGAACAAGATATTATTCGAGGTCGAATCCTTTTATACCCCGAGAGGATGATAGACTACAGGTCCATTACATCATTAATCAAACTTCAAAAATTATCATGGAGGTATTCAAGGTCAAGCACAAGTGGAAATTCAAGTTCAAACATAGAATATTTGAAGGACTTTCCAAAACTGCACACTTATTTACCTCCTACAGGTGTTTGACTCATTTGGCATTCACAACAATGTTATTTCAAAACAAGTGCCATAAATATTGTAGCTAGCTTCTTAAGCTTTCTAGAATGAGTTGGATTGTTAAATTTGAAGTTTATTTGCTATGTCAAAAGCCCACAGAACAAAGAGCAATTATTATGGAAGTCCAAGTGTCCAAGCTTGGAGACCAAGAAAGTCTTTACATGGAAGTAACTCAACAAAGGCCCAAATAGAAGAGCTATCAACCTATGAAGATCAAAGAGGGTCCACGCCCTTAATGCTATGGAAAGAAGCCCAAGAAGACAAGCTTGAAGGGCAAGAAAGACTAAGGGAAATAGAGTTAAGGAAATTTTCTTTAATCGGCCAAAAGCAAGTGGACAAAGGAGGGCCAATTGTGCTTAGTTATGGCAACCATCCAAGTGGCAATTCTTGAAGGAAATAGCTACCAAAAGTCACCAATTTTGTGGAGCAAAAGCCAGCAAAGATTAATAAAATAATAGTTTTAGAAAGTTACTAAATTCATAGTATTGTAATTGGTCATACTGGACCAAATACCTAGCGTGTTTTCAATTTTATGCTTTGTAATTGGCTATATAAAGCCCCCTAGTGCTTATGTTTTAGACATTGAAGTTTGATTAATAAAAGCTATTGCTTTATTTCAAAATTGGAGTGATTCGTTTTTCAACACTTTGGTGAGTTGCATCCAATGTCATCCTTGTGTGAGTAGCATCACAAGATTGGACTTACTTGGAGTTCAGTAAGTTTTCTTATTAGCATTCACATTCTTACTCTTTGGAGAAAGAGTGTGTGAAGTGGTGTCCAACCATCAAGAAGATTTTCATTTACAAAGTCATCCATACAAGAGTGGCAAGCTACACTACTTACTATTTCTAGCAACTTAAGTTCACTCATGCATATTTCCTAATATGTGGTGGATATTTCCATAATTCTTCAAACATTTACAAGTTATTTCTTTACCCATTCCGCTGGTGCATCAAAATGTTCACATGACTGTAGAAGAGTGTTCAAAATATAATACACTAGTAAAGAATTATACAAATAAACCTCATGTATCTTTATTTGAGTTTTATGGATGAAAATTTCATTATTACGATAATAAATAATACTTTATATGAAGTCTCATACTGCTCATTAATTGCCTTCATTAGTGCATTATGTTGATAGCCTGAACCACTAAGACTAACAAAAATTATTAGAAATTATAAAACGCAAGTGTAGGTATCGCCTCAAGTAATATAATGTGAAGTAAAGTATTGTTCCCATAAGAAATTATTAGAAATAAATTCCTAATTACTTGTATTATGTCATCTATATTTAAACACCAAAATCTTCGTGTATGGTTATTTAAACAACTAAACAAAATAACACAAAAATATAAAAGTAATAAATTTTCTAAGAAATTAAACCCATAATTGCAATTGTCTTTTAACTTTCATTAAACTATTTTTATCTATCTTTTTTAACTACTTCAATTGTATTCATTTGTTAATGAGAATCCTTAACTACCAAAAAACCTCTTTCGAAAGTCAAATAGAAATACTGTTATAATTCAATTCACTATATTCATGTGAGAATTATAATTATAGTAATTAATTAAATTTAGGTTTTCCAAACGATTACATACGTTATGCATGTATATTTTTATACTATGAAAATTCAAGGTTTTCACACCATGATTGCACATTTTTTTTTTATGAATCCAAAACATAGAAATCCTTTTTTCAAATTCATTGAATGTTATAAAAATCAATCTAAATAATGTTCAGTCAATCAGATTGAAATAAACACCAGATAGAACAAATAACTCAATATGATTCAATAAATCTAAAAAAATAGAAATTTAGTTAAATTACACGTCGAATTCAAATTATAATCCTAAAAATTAGATTAGCTCACAATGGAATGAAAAAACACAACTCAAAATAGATGCATAAAGATCCTCATGGAAATTTACAAAAAAATTAAAAGAGAAGAGATGGCAAATAAAACTAGGTAGTCAATCTTTGTTTTGGTGCTCCATCATAAATCTATCGCAGTTGAACAAGTTTCGTAAGGTGGAATGTGAATTTTGCTCACTTTTAGTCCATGCTTGTCTTTCTTAGTCATCCTCTTGTCGTCTCTAGCGTCTCCTATTTATAATTCTTCATTAAATCTTCAGCTTTGACCTAATTATTTTGAGGCAGTGCTGGAGTGCTCTATTGTTAGCGCTCTAGAGATGCAAAAGTAAACATGTAGCGCTATAGTGCTCTATGGGAGCATTGTAATGCTTCTTCTACGGTTGATGAATTTCTACAAGGGACCTACAATGATCTAAATGGCGTTTTAGTGTTGACTATCAAGTGAAAATTTCTCTTTTGGGCACTACAATGCTTGGGTGGGGCATTGTAACGCTCACAAGCAAGCTCAACCTTTTATTTTCTTGAGTCTAAGAGAGCTCTATAGCATTGAAGTTAATGAATATTGACATTTTTGCACCCACACTAAACCTCAATTAATCTATTGACCATGTCTTGCTAAAAACACACTAAAACAACTCTAAGAGACATTAAAAACTCTTAAACTCACAAAACTCATAGTTAAAAATACTCAATTATTCAGCATACAACTGTAGCGACCCGTTTTTCTTTATCCTTTATAAACATTTAAACTACTTGAAATACTTCTTTATAAAACATACAACGCATGACCTTCCTTAAACAATATCAATTAAAAACAAAAGGAAATGTATCATAACAAAATTTCTTTTCTGTAACTTTTAAGAGTATACATTTATACATTTAAAATAATTCATTTCCTTTAATCATTCCCATTTAGTTTAGCCAGCATTATATCTTGCTATGAAAACCCTTCGTCAACTACTTCTTCCATTTTCCATTGGTGTCGTTACCTTCTTCACAAGACAAAGATATGAGTTTAATGGTCAATAAGAATGAATATATAAAAACAATAACTGTGAATATGGTATACATATGATGTGCAGTTTATAGTCATACATTTCCATTTGATCTTTCCTTTTTACATTTATTCCTTTTTAATCAAATAACAGTCTAGACGATTGGAGAACAGCAGTCCAAGGGAAAAAATACATCCTATGGTTTTCTTAGGTAGAACCGTCACCCAATCCCCCGTTGAGGAAAGAGATACATCATCATATAGTTTTCCTAAGTAGAACCATTGCTAAAACCCTCGTCTCACAATCACCTATTTACGTTTATTCAGTCCATTTTTAGTTTCATTATCATCATACTGATGCAAGAACTATGTGTGAAATCATGTATACCTATCATCCATAAGAACAAATTCTCTAAGTCATCATAGTTCTATCATGTACACTCTATTCTCAAATCAACATAATTAACCCTAAACCTAAGACTTAACTCCTAATAACCATTATAACTAACATAGCCTCAATCAATAATACAATTTAATTGAACCATATATCTAACCACATTCATTAACATCATATCATCAATAACAATACCCTAATTTCTTGTGATGCAACTAAACAAAAGCAACTTGATGTGAAATGGGACCATTCTATTATTGCTCAAGCCTCAAAGATTATTATGGGTAAATGCAGGGTCAAACATAGGTGGAAATTCAAGAGAATAATTAAAGGACTTTCCAAAACTATCCTCCTTTTGACCTCCAAGGCTTATTTGATTATTTTGGCAGTCCAAACGATGTCATTTCAAAATGTGTTCTTCATGAAGATTGTAACCAACGTTTTAAGCTTTCTAACTCATGTTAGATCGTTCAATTCTGAGTCCATTTGCTATGGTAAAAGCGCAACGAACAGAGAGTAAAAGTTTAAGAGAAGCCCGAGTTTTCAAACTTGGAGATCAAGAAACTTAAGATGTGGAAGCCATTCAAGTGGACGGCTTCAACAAGGCCCAATGATAAGAGCAAAGGCCCAAGCCCATGAAGATCAAGTGAAGCCCATTCACTTAATACAATGGAAAGAAGCCTAAGAAGACATGCTTGAAAGACAAGAAAGTCAATCAAAAGCTATCAAGCCAAAAATCAAATAAACTTTTTAAATCGGCCGAGAATCGCAACCAAAAAGATCCACTTATCTAGGTTATCTTTTATTTAGTTTTTTTAATTTATGTTCATAAAAGGCTATATAAAGCCACCTAATTTTATGTTTTAAATAGTTGAGAATTGAATACAAATTAAAGCTTTGCTTTGATTCGGAAATTGGAGTCATCCTTTTTCTTTCTTTGGTGAGTTATATCCAAAGGCCTTTGGTGATTCATATCCAAAGATCCTCTTATGTGAGTTATATCACGAGAGAACCTTGCATCTGCATCCTTATCCAAGGAGGTGAGAAGTGGTGCCTCCATCCACATTCCGTGCGCACATCATTTGGTATCAGAGCTAAACATATCCTTACACAATCTTTTTCTTTATGATGAGTTGAGGAGCATTCGAAGTGGTACAAAATCCATGATGGCTGAACCTTCCACATCTCACTCCAAAGAAGACTTGTGGGAACTCGTTCTCTCACTACAACGAGATATTGCTCAAATAAAGATGAATCAAAACCAACAACGGGCTCAACATCCTCCTAGCACCGTTGTAGAAAACATCACAAGAGATGAGGCCGAAGAAGAGACATTACTATCTTTGGAGCCTCAATTAGAAGAAGAAGATTGCCAAGAAGAGGAAGTACCTGATATGATAGACGACCAAGTTGACTCCGTGACCACAACAACACAAAAGGAGCAATCTTTTCATGTTCCATGCTCCAACACGAACAAGGTTTGCTCTTTGGATATTAAGGAAGAAATATGTGCTAACATGGTTCCCTTGATCATATTTAAAGGAAATAGCTTGGAAATATTAATGCGTGACATCCCGTATAAATATGGTGACACAAGATATGATTCAAGATCGAATCCTTTTCAACCTGGGAGGATGATGTGAAATGGGACCATTCTATTATTGATCAAGCCTCAAAGATTATTATGGGTAAATGCAAGGTCAAGCATAGGTGGAAATTCAAGAGAATAATTGAAGGACTTTCCAAAACTGTCTTCCTTTTGACCTCCCAGGCGTATTTGATTATTTTGCCAGTCTAAACGATGTCATTTCAAAATGTGTTCTTCATGAAGATTGTAACCAACATTTTAATCTTTCTAACTCATGTTAGATCGTTCAATTTGGAGTCCATTTGCTATGGTAAAAGCCCAACAAACAGAGAGCAAAATTTTAAGGGAAGCCCGAGTTTCCAAACTTGGAGATCAAGAAACTTAAGATGTGGAAGCCATTCAAGTGGACGACTTCAACAAGGCCCAATGACAAGAGCAAAGGCACAAGCCCATGAAGATCAAGTGAAGCCCATTCACTTAATACAATGGAAAGAAGCCCAAGAAGACATGGTTGAAAGACAAGAAAGTCAATCAAAAGCTATCAAGCCAAAGATGAAGGAAACTTTTTAAATCGGCCGAGAATTGCAACCAAAAAGATCCACTTATCTAGGTATCTTTTATTTAGTTTTTTTTAATTTATGTTTGTAAAAGGCTATATAAAGTCACCTAATTTAATGTTTTAAATAGTTGAGAATTGAATACAAATTAAAACTTTGCTTTGATTTGGAAATTGGAGTCATCAGTTTTCTTTCTTTGGTGAGTTATATCCAAAAGCCTTTGATGAGTCATATCCAAAGATCTTCGTGTGTGAGTTATATGATGAGAGAACCTTGCATCCGCATTCTTATCCAAGGAGGTGAGAAGTGGTGCATTCATCCACATTCCGTGCGCGCATCACAACTTCTTAAATTCATTGCTTACCTTGAATTGTTTATCCTCTTGAATCACCACACCTTCAAATTAGCAACCTTCATAACCAATTATATTATCAATGACTATATAACTTATGAAACATAAAATTTGTATACTATCTAGGGTTTCCATCAAAATCTCATCTTCTTAAAACATCCATAACTTTCTCTATACTTAACTAATTTAATAAATTCCACCATCTATTTCTTCATTAGGATATCCTTAACAATATACCTAAGTGATTTTACTCAAAAGTTTGAAGAGGTTAGGCAATAAGTATTAAATATCACAACCATCCTTTTTTTACCACTTTCTTCACCTTTTGTTGCTTTCCCTTATTATATCTACTAAACTCCATACAAATTACAAAGGAAACATTTGTTACCTTCAGATTTTTGAGAGAGAAGAAAGGAAGAACTTATGAGAGCTCCAACTTTTCTTCTTCTTCCTTTTTGATTTCTCCCACTCATTCATAATACAATTATATAATCTCTATTCTTTAGCCCTAGGTTGGATTTGCTCACACGCCAAGACATGATGGTGATGATTCACCACATTTTGTCAATCAAAACGTAACATTTCATCGTAAATCAGATGAGCCTTCGCATAATTGGTCGACTAATTTTGTAATGGTGGTCGACCACCATTCTACCCGTGGCTTAAATTTTCATTTTTTGAAGAAATTGTGGTCGACCACTCATAAACTGGTCGACAAAAAATCTACCCAAGAGCCCTCTTATTTCATCCTGTTCAGATTTTGGTCAACCACTTATAAACTGGTCGACCACAAATCTACATGAGAGCTCCTGAATTTTACTCTATTGAAAATTTGGTCGACCACTTCTTCACTAGTTGACCACAAATCTGCATGAGGCTCTCCAGTATAATAATCTGTACTAAACTGGTCGACCACTTCTTCTATTTTAGTCAACCACATGTTTTCCCATTAAACCTTACACACCCAACTTCCATTTTACTCCATCATCAATTCATCCCTAACAAATAACATCATTTCCAGCTAAAATCTCCATTAAATTAATCATCAATCTTATACTTATCTTGATAAAATTTGGGGTATTACAATAACCGATTCATTAGAAATCTTTGTCTTTATGAACATCATGTTGAGTCGATTAGAATGCTCCCAACGTTCATAAAGAACAAGCTCATATGAAGTGTTGATCGGAATAATAATTGGTCATCTTTCCATATTGCATAATGAATATCTATCCACTTCAAATGGAGGAGTATCCTTTCCTTCCACATTTTACAATTATCACCCTTTAATTACATAGTATCATACTTCAAATCAAAATAATTCAACGATTGTATAGTTGCACAAAATTAAATTGAACATGCTTTATTATACAAAATTGAAACTAAAAATATATGTTATGTTTTACCGATATAAATAATGTTATAATCATAAAAATCTAATGACATAAAACTCGTTTGTGAATTAAAGTTATAGTTCAATCAGATTTATTTATAAATAAATGATAAAACTATCAAACTATGTTTGTTTTCTTGATTCATGTGGATAAATTAAATAATATAACTTGATATTTTATCTTAATTAATCATGTAAATATAAAAATTTCAGTGGAATAAAAGTTATTATACCTAACATGACCAACTACAATAAATGTTATAATATGATTTTAAACACTTAATATATAATTTTGCATAATTAATGATATTGTGACTTGTATGATTTAGATTTTTTTTTTTTTACAAATTATGTTCACATGGACACAAATGTTAATTTGAATGTCATTATTTATTTTATTTTGCAGGCTTGTTAAAAACAAGAAAACACATGTAAAGCAAAATCAATAATTTTTAGCTAAATGAACATTTTTTTAAAGTCTAAACTAACAAATTTAGTATTTTGTATTCATGCCATTAATAAATTTTGCATAAAAAAATAAATCATGTATAACTAAATTAATAAAATTATGCAAATAAAATTCAAATTTAATTAACATGCTACAATAAATGACAAAGTCACTTTGGGGCCATAGCTAAAGCGTAATTCTACCATAAAAGAGTGCATGTATTCGAATCACCATATAGGCCAGAAACAAGTATTATTTTCTCCTTAATTTTAGACATGCAATAAATAACAAACCTATGAAGTGATATCCGTCTGAGTGGCAAACCACCTGTTTAATGCTGAACATGGTCCAATTTTGAATCCTAGAAGAAGCATTTTCTCATTCAAAACTGTCAATTCTCAAAACATCGTCGCTTTACAACTTAATAAAATGATGATGCTTTGATTAATGAGAAAATCTATTCATGTATCGCAAATGACATATGGTTTCCCAACCAGTTTAAACCTTGAACATGATCTCAATTTGAATTCCAAAAGAAGCGTTTTTCTAAAGTTGGGAGATTTTAAAAGGTAATTTTAAAGATTTAATCTTTTATTTAACTGATATTGAGGGAGATTATTGTTTCTTACATCGAGATTTGGTAGGGTGGGTTGGAGAAGGTCTTTATAAAACCCTACTATTAGTTGAGGGTTAATTAACCTAAATCATGAGTTAGAGAGAGAGAGGAAATTGAAGGAGTTTCTCCAGCAATAACAGAATTTGATTTGACAATTCCAGTTTAATTTTTCAGTTTATGGATGCATGAAGATTTCTAATGTGATACCTTGATCTAGATCTCCACTTAGATAAAGGCAAGTTGAATTGTGGTGATTGAGAATGATTTTCAACGAAAAGTCTCAAAATTTAAGGATTAAGGTAAGGGAACTTTTTTAAATCCCATATTTTGTAGTGGTTTCAAAATTTTAACGGAGATTTTCATTTAGAGTTGAAATCCGCTCATTGGTAATTGAATCAGGAGTTATTTTGATACTAGATGATCAAAAATCAGGTTATTGCCAAGAGGTAAATCAAATTTTGGTTGCTTTTTTTTAATAGTTTCCCGATTTAGGGTTTAAATTTTATAGAAAGTATGATTTCGTTTTAAAGTTTGACTTCTTAGATTAAATTAAGAAGAAATCACATGAAAATGTTATAGGATAATTTTTTTTTTTGGATAATGGTCAAAATGTATGGAGAAATTAGACTAATATGTCGATTTTCGGTGAAAGTCA
Organism: Begonia loranthoides; assembly: GCA_022433065.1. NCBI lineage: Eukaryota > Viridiplantae > Streptophyta > Magnoliopsida > Cucurbitales > Begoniaceae > Begonia > Begonia loranthoides. The sequence goes on along the minus strand of CM039468.1, from coordinate 40,969,226 downwards.
AATTGAAGAACATAATGCCTTGGGATTATGTTCTAAAACACCACGGCATTTTTGGAAATGAAAAACGCCAATCTTGCTAAATATGTCGTGGTGTAATTGAATATCATGTCGTATCATTTTTAACATTTTGCAGTGTTTGCGGGATTGTCACACATGTCACGCCTAGGCGTTCGAAGTCAAAATGTCGAGGCATTGAAGTGGAATCCTGTCCGTGCGAGGTGGCACATTATGCCACGACGTTAAGTGGTTATGCCAAGGCATTTAGAATGAGAAGGCATTAGAATGCCAAGGTGTCCTAAAGAGTTATGGTGAGGCATCCTATTAGAGTATGCCACAACATTTTCACCAAATGGGGTCAAGTTGGCTTTTTTGCTCATTTTATTCGTGACTTGGTTCTTCTCTCGGTTGTGGGTTTCAAAAATTATTTAAAGAATTTTAAATTGGTACTGATGGTGATTTATTGATAGGTTCTAAGGCTTGATATGTTTTTGAACTTCCTAGGATTTTGGGCTTTGGCATTGGTAGACCCTGTTAAAGTAGAGATTATTTTTATATCAAATGTTGTATACACTATTTTTTTTTTTTAAAAATTCATTTTGAAACGTGTTCTATAATTTATGACATGTCGATTTTATATTATAAGAATGTTTTTACTTGACATTAGTTCTATTTAGTATGCACATTATTTTTTATTGATCAACTTGATTGTATAAACCAAATTTTATCAATTTGAGTGGGGGTCCCTTGTTTTTTTTATGCACATTCAACCATTGGAAGATGTGTTTGTGTGAAATAGAATACCAAGACAACTTGATTGCGTTGTGTTCCTGGGTGCGAAATCCTAAACTTGATCAGGATTGCTATTGGTTCGTGTTCACCGATTATTGTTTTTTATTTTGTATATGCCTATGACATAGTGTGTTCGTAGTCTGCATGTGACTCCATTTTCACTAAAATTTTATGTTATTCAATAGTGGCCTATTTTGTATACATACCACATTATAGTGGAATATTTTGACTCTTGCCCTATTGAATGGTCTTGTCCTCAGATTTTATATCATGATTTTTACTTGATATGCTGATTTATTTTCTTATCATTGTTTTTCTCCTTAAATTTTATATCATGATTTTTGCTTGGCATGGTCATTCATTGTCTTATCATTATCGTTGTAAATAAAACTCTATTTCTAGTGTATTCAGTCAACTCACCTCCACGATATCTTTTTCAGGTCTTAGTTAGGAAGACCTTCAGGTGCCAACACAGAAGTAGACATCATTTCTTTTCTTGGCTATTTCCTTCATTTAGAGCTTTTATTAGTGAGATGCGACACTTGTTAGCATATTATATTTTTCGGTAATTATCAATATTAACCCTAAAGTATGAGATTTTTTTTATCTATCGCCTTGAACTTTTATTTTTGTTAGGAAAATTAACAAAAAAACCCTATAGTTTGGGCTCAGGGACAAATCAAACCTTAAAGAAATTTCACGAACAACTAAAACCACAAACTATGGAAAATGAAGAAGGCAAACATCTCAGTCATGTTTTCCGTCAAAAAATACTGAGGCAAACGCCGGAGTCATGTTTTCCACTTAGAAAATGCCAAGGACGTGACTTGAACCTCCAATGGACGTCCAAGGATCAACCTTGGTCTTCCTTCAACGACAAGGGATGCCCAAGGCTGATCCAAGAGAAGACGAACGTCTGATGAGAATAAGATTAGTTTTGATACCAAATGATATGAATCATAATAGGATTGATTCCAAATGATGAGCAACAGAATCAGTGACAAGTCAAACAATTGGATAATAAATATGAAAAATATGGATTAGGGGAGAAGAGAATCAGAGTAGATGGAAGTTAGACCGAAATAGGGTGGTTGGCAGACAAGGAGGAATAACAGATGATTGGATGGAAAAGGATAAAAGAAAAAAATAAGATGACTATTGGATTGGATTAAGGGATGTCTGATACAGAAGTTGAACGTCTAATGTGAGAGATAACGATTGTGATGAAATAGTGGGAAGACCCTCAAGACGGATGTCCCTCATCCCACAACGGACGTCCCTCATCTCACAACAGACATTACTCGTCTCACAACAGACGTTCCTAGATTTAAGACGGATATCTCTCATCCCACAATTGATGTCCCTTGACTTAAGACAGACGTCCCTCATCCCATAACGGACGTCCCTCCACTTAAGACAGATGTCCCTCAACTAACCACGGACGTCCCTCCACCTAAGACAGATGTCCCTCAACTAACCACGAACGTCCCTCAACCAACAACGGACGTCCCTCCACTTACGACGTCGTTTAGCATTGGGGGACCTCCATTGATGCTAGGGTATGTCCATTAATGTTGAGAGACGATGTCGTTTAGTATTGAGAGATGTCTATATTGATGGAAAACGTGACGGTGAGGTTTACATCGTTATTTTTCCATAGTTTGAGGTTTTAGCTGTCCACAAAAATTCTCAAGGTTTGGCATGTCGTTGATCCCATACTCTAGGGTTTGTTTTGTTAATTTCCTTTTTTGTTATCTAACACTTCAAAGCTTGAGACATTAGCAATAGATACCCTCACAATTAGAGGGTTTGTTAAATGATAGATATTATCTGCGAAAATTACAATTTTTGTAGTAAAAATACTCTTTTCAGAGTGGGTACTTGAATTTCACTGAGAAAAGCAAGTCCTTGTAATAGAATGTATTTTCTATAGTAGAAGGTACGTTTCCACTACAGAAAAGGCTCTTTCCGTAGCGAATACTTGTATTCCGCTACGGAAAGCAAATTCTTAGAATAAGAGTTACTTTCTTAAATGAAAAGCACGTTTCTCGTACGAAAAATACCCTTTTCATAGTGGATACTTGCCTTCCACTGTGTAAAATAAGTCATTGAAATAAGACTTACTTTTTACAGCAAAAGACACATTTTTGCTGCAGAAAATACCCTTTTCGTAGCAGATACTTGACTTCCGATGACTACAACTACTTTGTGTACGAGTCCTCTATGGAAAAAAATTACTTCAACATGGATATTTTTTCATCTTCAATACCCGCACAATTTAGGGCACTACTTCGTTGTCGAAGTGCAAATATTTACTTTCAAAAGGACACATAGTCAAGAAAACTTTAGTGTCCACAAAAGTGTTGATATCTGCCATTTAAAGGACCTTCTAATGGTGGGTGCTCATTGCTAACGCCTCACACTTTAAGGTGTTAGATAAGAAAAATAAAAGTTCAAGAGGTCAGTTAAAAAGATTCTATACTTCAGAGTTAATATTTATAATTACCTTATATATTCAGTTAAACTTGTTATTTTCTTATTTCGCACAGTTTATTGGACTTGTATTATCACTCTATCTTTGTTGTCATATTTGGATTATCAGTTTAGTACAATGTTATTGGGTCTTACCTTTATTTCTATTAAGACTTCCATTACTACATGTAAAGATTAACAATCGAGATTGGACGATTTAGTTCATTTTTGGGTCGAGTTCTTTTCTGTTTTATCTCGGATCTCTTTTGAGCAATGACAGTTTTCACATTTAAAAAGCTTCAAATTCTCAAAATAACGTTGATTTACATTTTGACAAAATGACGCCGTTTTGATTTATGAAAAATGACAAACCAACCATTGTACTTTACAGTCAATGATAAGTTAACCACTAAACTTTTTTTGCTAACAAATTAACCACTAAACTATAGAAAAAAGTCACCGCTAACATCACTGTCACGTTTGCCATTAAATGCTTTAATTTCGAGCTGCTACGGCTCGTCTACTAATCCGCCGCAGCTCAATATTTATTTTAAAAAATAATCTTATAATATTGATGGTCCACAGCAGATCATATGTGACCCATTGTGGGTTGACAATAAACCATGGTAGTTTAATACTAATCCACCATGGGTTGACTATAAACCACGACAGATTAATACTGATCCACTGCGGTTCATCGTGGCTCATACAAATTCACAATACACTCCTCGCTCTTTTTTTAGAGATTTTGTCAGCGATTAGCAAACCATAAAGATTTTTTAGAGCTAAAGTCAACTGCATTGTGGTGAAGTTGAAGCATTTGTTGAACACCAATTGGCGTATTGGAGTGTTGAGGAATCTATTATTAACTATCAAGTTGAAGTGGGGCCGACATTCACATTTTTTTGCCAATGAGGTACGTGCAATTGGAGATGAAGCTGCTCTAGTGTTGCATTCCATCTCGGCAACGCTAGACGAGAAGGAGCTCTAGTCATTATACGAATCCAATAGTGAGGAAGGCATGGACATTGTTGAGAGTAGGCCTAGACACCCACCACAAGTAGAATGCACGTTCGCTGGTATGAGTCTTGGCAAGAAGTATAGTTTACTAAATTAAATTAGAAAAGAAATTGTCGATCATGCGTTGAAGAATGGGTACGAGATAAAATTCACCGACAGTGACACTCATCGGTTGAGGGTTACCTGCAAGGAAGGATGCACGTGGCTGATGCACATCTAAACAAATGCTAGGTGAAATGACGTTTCAAATAAAGTGTTATAACAACATTCAAACTTGCTCGAGAAAGATGGAAAGTCGCCATGCCTCTGCCAAATGGGTGGCGGCGCATTACTTGGACAGATTTAAAAGTCAGGCCAACTAGGACATTTCTTCCATAATTTAGACAGTCAAGAAGGACTTTAATGTCAAAATCATACCCAGCCTTGCTAAAAGAGCAAGAAGTGAGACAAAAAAAATTAAGGAATGAGATGGCAATGAGCAATACAAGCTCATATGGTCCTATACCTAGAAGATTTGGAGGTCTGATCTTGGAAGCTCGGTGCGTGTTGACCTAGAGATGAGTGTATTTAAAGGATGTACATGTATTTGGTTGCATGCAAGATGGGCTTGTTGAACTATGGTAGACAGGTTATTTGTTTGGATGGTTGCCACTTGAAGGGAGCGACTTCGGGCCACCTACTCACTGCTGTCACCATCGACAGGAACGATGGAATGTAGCTGATTGATGTAGCAGTGGTTGAAGCAGAAAATAGGGCTTCTTGGAGCTAGTTTCTGGAATTGTTGTTCGACGATCTAAACACCCCAACCGGCAATGGGTGGACAATTATTTCTGACCGATAAAAGGTGCGATTGATTGCTTTTGCCTTCTATGTTTATGTTATCCATTGTGTACCAATGTTTGACTCAGACTATGAATCTTTGTAGGGGCTAGTGCCAGCTATCAAAGGGGTGGTAGGTCAAGTGGACCATCAGTTTTGCATCGGACACCTGAATGCCAATTTTCAAAAATAATTTAAAGGCAGGTTGTTCAAGGATGCAATATGAGACACATCTAGAGCCACAATATAGAGGCACTTGGAGAGAGAGATTTGCGAAATTATTTTTGCTTGACCCAGCAGCCCACAACTATCTACGAGGAATAGATGTGAGATGCTGGGCCAAATATGCCTTCTACTCCATCCCCAAGTGCAACATAAGCCTCAAGAACTTCAGTGAGTCCTTCAACGCCTGCATCCTACCAGTCCGGGACAAACTGATTCTAAGCATGTTTGAGATCATATAAAAGGACATAATAGGAAGGATCATTAAAAAAATGAAAAGATTGCTCGCTCGATGGACTTTTTGTGTATGTAGATAAACAATCGGCTTGCCAGATTACAACTGGTAAGTCAAAATTGGAGCCACCAGCTTTTAGGCGCTGCCCAGTTTAAGGTCAGCAATGGTAACGAACAGTATTCTGTCTATTAGACAGGCGTACTTATAACTGTTACTAGTGGGAGTTGACTGACATCCCGTGTGTCCATAAAGTCCCATGTATTCAATTCATGAGGAGATCTCCGGAGGACTTTGTTCATGAGTGCTATCACAGGGGAACATACATGACGATGTACTCCGGCTTTGTCCTCCCCATCAGTGGACAAATCATGTGGCCTCCAATGATGCATCTTGATCTAATTATCTCACTGCCATTTAAGACGCGTCCCAGAAGGCCACAAAAACAAAGAATATGGGATGTGGATGAGGCCTCAAGCCGAACTATGGTGCCCAGAAGACATCTGAACATGAAGTGTGGCCGGTGTGGGGTGTGGGACACAATTCCCGCACGTGTGAAGATGGAGGTCCAGAGTTCAGTGCATGTTGCGATAGAGGCAGAGGCAGAGGTAGAGGTGGCAGAGAAAGGTCGGAGGGCACATTTATGGGTTTTAGAGTCCCTAAGACAACCTTTATGACAATTCCTGACACAGTGCCCAAGACAGTCCTCGAGAGAGTCACCGAGACTATTCCCTACATAATTTCTGAGATGCAAGTGAGCCCATTATCATGTGTTACATTTTCAATTGTTATGTGAACTATGCTAATTTCATTTGCAATGTGTTCTGCAGGAGTATGATGCACAAGGTCTACATACACAAATGTAGACCTTAACCTTACTTGATTAGAGAAGACAACGCTCAACCAAAGTGACTATTACCTATGCGGCAAAACCAGAATACATCATCTACAGTAGTTCATTCGAGGTAGCCTATTGTAGAAACTCTGATAAACTATCATACATGATGTATGTCTAGTAGTCACTTTGAGTGAGCATTCTCTTCTCTAATCAAGGAAGGTTAAGAGATAAACAAAGAAGTTCATTTGGTTTGCGGTTATAATGCACTTTATGATTGTAATTGAATTGATGATATATTGGTTTGATAAATTTGTTGATGATGATGAATGGAAATTGATTAATATGAAAATGTCAAATTGCCAACTTTTCCCCAGGAAAAAATTTGAATATGTAATTCAGTCATTTGACGGGCCGTAGTGGACTGATACCTCGCCGCGACGGATAGTTATCAAGCTGCCGCGGCCCGTCAGAAAATCTGCAATGGCTCGTGTGCAATCGCGGCGGTTTGTCAACTATCCACAATGGACCACTTTTAAAAAATTAAAAATTTTGCAAGAGTTTCGCTTGTTTTTAGCCTATCCCCCAGTGACATCATCAAAAATAGATATTTTTCCCAATAGATATTATCCAAACAGAAAAAAGAAAACGTAAACATGTAAAGAGTCAATGAATTTTTTATTATGTACAACAAAGTTAGTATCCCTACATATCTTAACTACCTTAAGCGCCTTCTTCTTGCCAGGTTTCGGCCGTAAATCCGTGATTTCAAAATATAACTTCAAGTCCATGTACACATTGGACACTTTGGCGTACAATGGACCATCCACGGGTACATCATCGTGATGGTGGAACTATTCCTTCTTCTCACAATGTCAGATGACCCCCAATCACTCACTCGTACACTGAAAGATGTCGTGCAAGCTGAAATGCAAAGGGAACAATCAGCACATAAGCGAAAAGTAATATGAATCTATACAAGGGAAGAGATATACCACTCTTTGTCAGATGGCATAACGACGATCCAGATTACTTCAGGTAGCAATTGCTGGTAAGGGAAGTGAGTGTACAGGTCAATGAAAACATAAAACATGGCTGCTTTAGGTGTGACTGAAATGTAAACCACACATTAGAACTGTAGCAACATGAACAACAAACCAGAAAAGCGAGATGTTTACTTCCATGAATCCACCCTATTGTCAATAGCAATTTTTTATGTTGAACCTCGAAGTATTTTTCTTCGTTCACCACATAGCACGCATATAAAGAAAGAAAAGCAAGGATGAGTACTAAAATAAAAACTTTTAAACTAAGATACAAAAAAGTTTCTAACCTTGTTGGTCCTCCTTACTTGCTGGAGGAAGATGATCTCAGTGATGGTGTACTCATCCTAGACCAACATTCCTAAAAGAATTCCACACGTCTCCACGTACTTCCTAGTATTTCCAACAACATAATTCTTGAAAATATCCATCAGTTGACATGGCTGCAAAAAAAATTGACAAGAGCCCATCAGACTAATAAGGCATGCATAAGTGAGACACACGTATATAACCAAATCAAAGACGTACCACGCGCACAATTTTAAGTGGGGAAGGTTACAATCCACCGATGCACCTATTTCCTGCACCTTGGCAAGCACGACAGGAGGAGCAGGTTGGCCTTTTAGGGCAATTGTGCTGTAAATTTTAGACACGTTATTACATCACACACAAATAAAGTAAATACTAAACTTTGCGTAAAAAGTAAATAACTTACAAGCGGTCTGTGACTTCCGTTGTTGAAGAGGACGATGGACAGACTGCTATAAAGGCTGCCGTAGGGCCTGTTGGAAAGGCTACTCGCTGCTCCATTCTATGAAATGCTGCCAACATCTCATGATGCTGCTCCTCTACTCGCTCCTTCATTTTTTACGTTTGGAGCATCCTCCTGTGATGTTACTTCTCCATTTTTTTAATTTGGAGGAGCCTCATTTAAAGGTGCTCCTTCAACATTTTTATTCTGTTCAGTGCCATTTGATCAAGTTCCTCCATCCAGAACATCCAGTCGGACATCTCCTCAGGTGTCAAAGTAAAATGAGATGTCTGAGGATGGGGTCGAGTCATTGGCTACGGCACATCCCCCTCTATATGCTGCAAAGCCAATGTTAGAGGTTGTTCCTGTGAGGGGGCTCAAGGTTGTTCCTCCGAGAGGGCTGAAAGCTAAGCCACTGAGGGAGGTGGAGGTCGTACAACTAAAAGGGGGGGGGGGGGGGGGGTGGTGCTAGCAGCTGGGACACTGTACCTTGTTTCTTCGAGGTCTTGCGTACCCATTCCCCTCCAAATTTGTTGAGTCCCATTCGGTCCACTTTCAATCTGTTGTGGATGTCTGTGGTCTTCTCTTTGATTCTCAGCTCATCCTCAGAGATTGGTACCCTAGAATGCTCAACAATCCTTTGAATGAGCCATATGAATGGTGGACTCTTGGCTAGGTTATTCAGCACCTTGTGCATGTGACTTAAAATGACATATACGAAGTCCAATTTTTTCTTGGTGAACACCTCTTGAGTAAATAGAGATCCATGCAGCTAACATGGTCTCGATGTCTATCCTAAGGCAAAATGATGTGTGTCATGATGATGTGGATCACTCTGGCTATGGCATTCAGCTCATTAAACTTTGGCTTCTTGTATGCGCCAATCTTAGGATTCCGGTGCAACAATCTAAGCACTACCAATCTTTCTCCTCGCTTGATAAAAGGTGGCTCCCGAGACACGTGGTAATACTGATCGCTTGGTCCCTCCATTGCACATCCAAGCATGACATTAAGATCGTTGGAAATCAGACTCAACTCCCATCCAAACATATAAGTCTGGACCTCTAATGGCTGGGTGGACAGTTCCAAATTTGCATAAAATAGCTTCACAATCCTTTCACACTAACTTCCACCCAATCGACACAAACCGGCTAAGCCAACCCCCTCAAAAAATTGTTCAATTTCCAACTCAGCCAAGGACACGAAGTCTACTTTTCTAGAAACAATAATTGAATGGTGGTTAACATCAGCTTCATATCGTTCCTTCGCGTAGGCTGTCCTAAAGAGTGGGGAGTGGAAACCCGCTGCAAGGGGTTGGAAACGGACCAGTGCACCTTCTGCCGGTCATTATTGAGGCTACGATTGAGGTTGAGGTTGTGCTTCAACCTTGGCTTCAGTTTTTATTCCGCTACGGCCTAGTGCGGCTCGTCACCTTCAACCAATGCGGATGCTCCAGCTTGCACCACAGTCGCGGGTGCTCCTTTTGCCGTGGGTGCTCCATCTTGCACTGCGGCGAGTTCTCCTTTCGCAGCGGGAGCTCCATCTTGCACCATGGCTAGTACAGTCTTGTGAAACTAACCGACGAGGTCAGTTGCAAGTGGACGGTGTTTATGGGCAAAGTCTGTCGTTTCTTACTGTGGTTACAAGTGAGTTTGCGATGAACCATCCTTTCGTTTAAATGTCATTTTCTTTGCGCGGGAATCCATTGGTTCGATTACATAGTGTGGAACGAAGGTATGAAAATACAAATGTTTATCGAGGATAATGTGGTTCGTGGTAAACTTGTTGGAGCGCACAATCGAGTCTTATATAGTAGGACAGAGGAACAAAGAACAAGACACAATGAACCGCGACGAATCAGTATTAATCCGCCGTGGTTTATAGTCAACCCACGGTGGATTAGTATTAAATCGCCGCAGTTCATTGTCAACCCTCAGTGGGTCGTATATGATCCGCGGTGGGCCATCAATATTATAAGGTTATTTTTTTAAAAAAATATTGAGCCACAGAGGATTAGTAGACAGGCCGCTGCAGTTCAAAATTAAAGCGTTTAACGAAAAACGTGACAGCGATATTAGCGGCGACTTTTTCACATAGTTCAATGGTTAATTTGTTTGCAAAAATTTTTAATGGTTGACTTGCTATTGATTGCAAAGTACTATGGTTGGTTTGTCATTTTCCCTTTGATTTATAGTTCAATGGTTAATTTGTTAACAAAAGCATTTTAGTGATTAATTTTCTATTGATTGCAAAGTACTATGGTTGGTTTGTCATTTTCCCTTTGATTTATGAGAAAATTGATTCTTGTATTATGCAAATGACATGTAGTTTCAAAATAGTTAGAAACTGCCTATCAGTCCAATCATCTTCTACCTCAAGTGCGTCTATGTGACCTAGTTCATCCTGAACACAACCAAAATGGAAAACCAACATGTTTTCTTAATTTTGTACTCTAAATTCAGCATTCTAAATTTCAAAATACTCCTACATGAATTTCTCAATGATTTCTAACCTAATATTAGGGGTGGGAATCGGTTCGGTTGGAACCGGGTAACCGAACCGAATCGAGCAATTTTGCTCTGTTTGGTTCGGTTCTAACAGAGCAAAAAAAAAATTATGCCCGAACCGAACCGAACCGTCGGTTCGGTTATCGGTTTTGTAAAGGGAAAACCGGGTAAACCAAACTGAACCGGTTTTCCCTTATAAGCTAAGCTTCAAGCCTTGTGCACTGCAGCAGCAGCAGCAACTTGTCCCTCACCATCACCAGTCATTCTTCAGTCGGCTAGCCCTACCTGTGCCAACTACTGCGTACTGCCATTCATCCAGTCCAATCCCAGAAGCTGGAAGCTCGCATCTGTCGACAACATCATCTCCAAATGGACCAGATCTCTGATCTCCTTCATTCTTCAATCGCTCTTCAGTTCAGTCTTTCAATCTTCTCCCCGAAAATGCGTCCCTCCCTTCTGCGTCCTGGTCCTCCGTATCCTTCATCGCGTCTCTCACCGTCACCGATGATTTGAACTCTAACAGGCGAACTCTCATTGACGATTTGAACTCTCAAGTCTTGCTGGACGCTGTCGGTGATTTGAACTCTCACCGTGATACTAGCCCAACAACAGCGACCGCCGACCAGTGTTTCTGCCCTAGGCCCCCAGCTAAAATCGAAGTTTGAAGTCACAGTGTCCTGAGTCAGTAGTCACTGTGCAGTCTTCACAGTTCACACTTCACAGGTTCGGTTTTGTGACTTTGTCAATAATCTAAACATTAATGCTTGATTTTAACCGTCTGTTAAAGGTGGCTCAATCTGAAGATCTAAGCTTCAGATTTGCGATTTGCGATCTGCGATTTGCGTCTTTGACTCATTTGTCTTCTCAATAAGAGTTGTGGCTTGGTGAAGGTTTAGCAGAATTGGAAAATGAAAATGCTTGTATCGTGTATTGTTCTTAAATAATCAATTGTTTTGAAACTAATATTGTTTCACTGTCATCTTGTATAATTATAAGTTTCTGAAGTCTTTCTTTTATTTATTGTCTTTGGAGGAATCACTTTAAGATCAGTTATACAGATGTTCCTTGTATGTATAAGTATCTGGATACTTTTGTGAGTTGTTGATATCTTAAGCATCAACTTTTGTAAGTTGAAGTATGATGTTGATTGTTGAATTAAGGTGAAGAGTGAAGTCTCATATTGAACTTCATGCTGTGTAGTTGTTTCAGGGAGAAGATGAACTGATGACTATCATGACTGATGATTGTTTCTTCATTGAATCTTACTTCAACAGTTGAAGGTGAAGTTTGATAACTCTGCCTTGTTGGTAACTATAAATTCTCAGATGGTTCAGTCGAGTAAGTTTTACATCCATTTTGTATGCTCAGTCCTTCTCGTTCTCCTTGGTTTTAATGTGTGCCTTTTGTAGTTTTATACTTTAATTTTTTCCCTCTGATGTTGCTATATATTGTTTATACTTGATAAAATTTTGTCACAATTGATAGCTCTAAATTAAAGGCATGAAAATAACCGAACCGAAACCGAAAGCGAAACGATAAGAACTGAACCGATGAGAACCGAACTCTTCTCGGTTTGGTTTCGGTTTTCCAAAATGAAAACCGAACCGATCCCACCCCTACCTAATATACATCAAAAGCATCTAAAAGTGAATATTGAAATTCTAAATTTTCAAACTTTAGTCTTAAAAAATTTTAAGACTAAGGTTTTAATGGTTCTTGTACCAAATGTAAATTATCTATATATGATCTAAGGTTTTAATATGTTCTTCCATTTATAAACTTCTTCCACCAATCAGTTTAAACAAAATCATAGGCAGTTTTTTTAAGAAGGAAATTGTAAAAACCATAACACTAATTGGGTTAACAGTCTTCATGAAAAAATGCTAACACTTACCACCATAATTAAATGCTAATTTGACGTGTTTAACAGTCGAAATTCACTCTCCAAATCTGCATATTGAACTGCTTAAGTTATAAGAACAATTTAGTTTGTTGAACTGCTGACGTGTTGCACTCGTCAGTGATAACAGACCCACCTCATTTATTGAAAAAGAATAGAAAATGAAGAAAGTCATGGAGGAAAGCCATAACTTTCTCTCGATGTTGAGGCATGCAGGCATTTCATTTATTACCTTGTATTTCAACTTCTCAATAAATACAGAGTTGCAAAACAAGGAAGGGTGATAAACTTTTGTGAGAAAAAAAGAAGGAAAGAATGTGAGTGATGGACAGATGAAATGTTAATATTAGTTTTAAGAGTCTTGATTAATCTCGGTCAATATTTTCTATAATATATATTTTTAAAAAAATATTGTAAACTTTTTATTATTTGAAAAACCATTTTAAAAAATATAATACATATTTATTTTATTTATTTAATAAACTTTATTTATTTAATAAAAATGCAATTTTTAAATAAATATTTTTATTTGTGTTTGTTATAATACCCAAAAAAAAAAAAGTATTTTTGGGTAGAAAAGTTAGAATATTAAAAGATAAATGAAATAAAAATTTATAAATATTTAAAAAGTTAGAAAAATGTTTATGATTGACTAAATAAAAAGATATTTTTAGAGAAATTGTTGTTGGAAGAAAGAATGTTAAGAGGAAGGTGGTTTGGACGAAAGGAATGTTTTTGAAAAAGGGAGAAATGCCAATCGTTGGATAAAATCAATGAATGGTTAAGAGTAAAAGATTTAAGGCACTAAAGGTCGAAATTAGAAGGAAGGTCGTGCGAGAGAGAAAGGAAATGCGAGAAGAAGAATTACCTTTAGATTAAATAATTTGATGGATTGTAGCTGTTAGATTAAGAATGAATAAGAAAGATTCTTCCACAGATAGATGCTTCGCGGAAGAGAAAAGAAGTGCGGGTGGAAGGATAGCTATCAGATCAGATAAATGGATGAATTTTGCCATTAGATTATAAGGCGCAATAGGAAGATGTTTCCGCAGAAACATGCTTTGCGGGAGTGAAAGATGCCGCTCGGGAGGATTGATAGTTGTTGGATCAAGTTATCGGATTAAATAAGAACCATTTGATTAGGAGAAAGATGCTCCTGCATACGAAAAAGATTCCTTGCGGGAGAGTGACGTGTCATGTGTAAGTTAAAACGTTGTCATTTTAGATAAGTAGCGACGTTGAACAGTGGATCTGTGGAAGTTTAGGCGTCTGTAAAAGGAGATTAATGGATAAAATGTTGTCATTTTGGATAAGTAGTGACGTTATATAGTGGACTTGCGAAAGTGTAGGCATTCATGGATAGAAAGGAGTCAGCGATGGGAAGTAAACGACATCGTTTTGGATAAGTAACGCGCGTTATATTGTGGACCCACAGAAGCATTAGTGTCTGCAGATAGAAACGCATCCGTGGTGAACAGTATTTGAGTGGAATGCAAGTAACTAGGTGCAACGTGGCAATCACCGATTGGAGGATATAGGGAATATTCGTTGGGAGAGTTGCTCAGCGGGAGCAAATGTATCTGTGGATGCGCAGGCGTTCGCAATTGTGCAAAATTCACAGCGAATGATTTTTAAAGAATTAACTTTCTGGACAAATTGGATATTAAACAGACACCTCCAATCCACATAATTATATTGGTTTAGAATGATTATAGTGATTGCAATTAATTAAGTGGTGTGGTGGGCGATTGTGATTTGTGGAGAGAATGACTCACAATATAGAACACTACCTTATAACCTCACTAAATAGAAGTTTGGACTCTCCAAATTGGACAATAAGAGAGCCATGGTTCCAGCTATTCTTATAAGTGTGAAGTAGTCTTTGAAGGTTAGTGAAGTTATTTAAATTTAAGTGATGTTATATTGGATTACCATGAGTTAGAAACAGAGTATGTTGGTTAATAGTTTTATTCATTAAGCTGTTTTAATATATTAGAAATTTGGACTAGTAATAAAGACAGTAATGTTGGAACAGAGAAGGTTCTGTGCATCAATCGAGCATAATGATTTGTAATCAGTTTTGATACATTGTTATGGATAATTAAATGGAGATTTGGATATTGATACTCTGTTGGACGATTAAGTGGAACCTTGGACAATATTTAGGCTCAGTTTTTTGACAAAATAAGTATGACCAAAGTGGTTGGATTTTTAAATGGAATTATGATTAATTATAAATATTGGGAGTTTAGGAATCAAAGTAATTAATAACTATATGGATACTAACAAATATTGTGATACGTTTTAGGTCCCTCAACTTAAAGAGATAAACTGAATAATTCCTAGTAATGACTATGTGTGCTTGTTTTAACGGCCTATATCACGAGATGCTAGGATTTAAGTAGTTGTGATTGATAGTATTAATGATTTCGATAATACGTTGTTCAAGAATGTTTGGTATGTTTTATTATTGTGGTTAAAGGCATGATATGAGTTTTGATATTATATTATGTCATAAATAAGAAGGATAAAGAAAATTAGTATTAATTTACATGTATATGTTTGGTGTGAAATTGACTAATAATAAAATGACAGAGACTTTGTATGGATATTGTAACGACCCAATTTTTCTTACCATTTTAAAATGCGTGAAATTTAAAAACTTTTTTTCTTTTGTAAACACAAAAAATGTATCACCCCGACTTTTTAAGTTGGACAATTATCGGGGTATTCCCAAGATGTGTCCAGAGCGTTAAGTTAAAGGGTATTTCTGTTACGTTTTCCCCATGTGCGGGATGTAATCAAGTGTTGGGGTAATTAGGACATTACATTGCGTATTTATACGTGTCATTTTATGGCGTGTATTTATGGGGAAAATATTATGGGATATGAGTTAAGTGGGAAAATTGTGTTAAAGGTTGTCCAGGGTGTTTTTGGACGCCTACGGACGACATGCGGACGAGTTATATTGTCCGCAAGTGCATTACGTGGCATCCCTGACGCTTGGGACGCATCAGGACGAGAATTTGCATCCTGATGTGTCTGGAAGTCGACTTCTGGACGCATGCAGACGACTTGCGGACGAGACGTGTCATCCGTAAGAACATTGCACATCACCCTTAGCCTGGGCATGCGTCCTGACTTCACGGTGTAGTGGAGTTTTGGACGATGTCTGGACGGTGCGGACACGGGTAGTGTCGTTCGCTTTGAATCTATCCGAATCCTGGACAGTTTCGGACGAGTCCGAACGAGTCCAGACGTGGATTAGCCGCATCCGATTTGACTCCGTCTGATTTTGGGACACTTTCAAACTATGAGGACGTGAGGTGCGGAATCCATATCGCGTCCGTATAGCTTGTGCAGATGAGTCTGGACGGGAGTGGCCTCTATTTGTGGATGCCGAATCGCGTTTGAATTCGACATTTAGACTGTACGGCCTGGATGAGGACTCTAGTTCTCGTCCGAACACGCGAGTTCTGCCTTAAGACCCGACCACTTATCATGTAGTCATTTACTCCACGCGATTTCTCGACAAGAAATCCTCCCCAGCATAGGCGCCGACCTCCCCTACCTACAGTGTACTCCTCTCTACCTCCCTATGCCTAGGGTTGTCCCCTCTAGGTAACTTAAGCCATTTCTTCCTTGACTTTTCTTTCATTTTGGGTTCAGTCTTCATTTCCTACGTGAGAAGTTCCAGAGAGCGAGAGAGAGACCTGCGTGAGAGGGATATCAGAGTGAGCTCTCCCTTGTGAGCTTGTGTGAATGGTGTGATTCTCCTAATCAATACATGTGAGTTGAAAGAGTGAGATGAGAGTTTGATAGAAAGCTAGAGGAGTGTGTTACATGAGTGAAATGAGTTGTGAGCTTGAGTTGGGAGCTGCTGTGTGTTGCTCTCTGCCATCCGTGAGCTGAGTGGGGAGCTGTGGAGTGAGCTGCTGGGTGCTGCTCTCTGCCATCCTTGAGTGTGTTCTTCAAGTTAGGTAAGGAAATAAGGGTGTCTTGGCCCTACACCACAAGTAGAGTGCGTGAGTGTAATCGGTAATCTTTTGATTGAGCTTGTATTTCGTTAGGATAACTAACTGGCTTAATAGTTGTAATTGTCTTGAGCATGTAACCTAACTAAGATAACAAACTAGAATATTTATCTTTTCTTCTTGAGCATGCAAATTAATTAGGACAACTAACTAAATGATAATTCTACTTGAGCATGTTAATTAATAGCATGTTTCGACTTCTATTTCCTTTATTGTTATATTCTGTACGTTCAAGCATGCTATAATTCGTTGTATATAGTTTAGATACTTGATTTCTGTATTGTTTTCATGATTTGTTAACTACTTCCTTTAATGTTTGTTGCTTTCAATTCTAGCTTATAATTGTTCCCTACTGTGCACTTTTAATTATAGTTGTTGTGCGATTTCAATTTCTGTTATTCAATTACTTTCTTTTCTATGCGCACTTCAATTATTGTTAATGATATGTTCTAAAGCATCATGCATCATGTTAGGTTGAGAATGTATGGTCATGCATCATGTTAATAGAAAGTAATAGGGAGTGCCACCTTGGTGGTGGTACTCACACATGCATAAGTGAGGTAAAATGTTAAAGAAAATAAAAAAAAATGGGGAGTTGGAGGGCGGTAGCGGGTCTAGTCTGCAACTAGCCAAACCCCCTCCCTTGTAGGGTATGGGAGTTCTAGTTGCAAGTAAAAGGCTAGATCCGATCACTACACCATTCCAAAGGAAATCCTCCATTCTCCAGCTCGATGTACGAGTAAGGAACGAATGAACGAAAGTAAAGTAAAGAACGAACGAATGACGTAATAAAAGGATTAGTTTGGGTGGCCCCCATTCCAAAAAGGACTAAAGAGAGGCATATAATAATTGCATTAAACCTTTTTCCTTACTAAGCCTTTGGGCTTACAGTTACTTGTGATGTAGGTATAGGTATGTGTACGTGAAAAGAAATGCACAGACTTAGGAGTAAATGCAAAAACGAAGAACAAATAATAAAGCTGGGATGAAGGATTTGCACGCATGAGACTTGTGACTGGCCAGGCTGAAAAGAGTAAAAAAGAATTCGGTTGTAATTAAATGGTGTTAATTGTTAGTTACATTTATTAAATGCAGTATTTCAATTGTTTAGTAATTCTTGCTTAAACGATTTATTTACGCTTTCGCTATATTTTAAAATAAATGATTTCATAAAGCTTCTGCATTTTATCAATTAGTTTTCATAACGAGTTTAAAGAAGAGTTATTAGCAGTCTGCTTTAGTGTCGCACTGTGATATTTGTTTTAAAAGAGATTTCAATAGTCTTAGCAAAATTTCAAACTTCACGCGTTTTAAAGGATTTACGAAAAACTGGGTCGTTACAGGAAAACCTTTTTAAAATAAATTAGAGTTCTTTTTCTAAAAAGTCAGACCGTTAAAAATCATTTCTTTAGACTCGATATGAAAATCGTTATAAGCTTTATTAAAACTTAGCAAAAGCGTAAATAATTCAGTTAAGGAATACTAAACAATTTAATACGGGTTAATTACAAAACATTTTCTCTTCTACTCTCTTTAGCCTGGCCAGCCACAAGTCCCGCGGGTGCAAATCTCTCATCAACTGCTTCTTCATTTGTTCTCTCTCGCGCACCTACACCATTAGCAAACTGTGAGCCCAAGGCCCAGTAAGAAACAAGATATGCAGTATGTATGCCTCTAACTCATTATGTCGAAATGGGTCTGCCCCAACCGTTCTTTTCTTTACGTTTTTATATAACTCGTATATCAAGTTGGAGATTGGTGGAATCTTTAGAGAGAAGATAGTCTTGGTCGGCTTCTAACCACCTAGGGTACACAGTCTCGCAGTCCCGACAAGGGAAAGGTGTAGTTCTTTTCTTCTCGTAACCCATGAAGGGTGTCGTAACCCGTGAGAGGGTATAAATATATTTGTGTACCTGGCTAGATCCGAACTACCCTTCAATTCCTCAAATCCCCATAACATTTTCTTTAGTTCTTTTTCCTCACTCAAATGCATATGAGTACCACCCCAGAGGTTGTACTTCCTACTTGTTTCTATTAATATGATGTATGTTAATACCATTGCCAACATTACAACTATAAGCCATTCAATTCATTCATCAAGGAAACAATAGCAAAATAGGAAACAATAACGGTATAGACGTGCTTGGAAATTTAAAGGAAATAATAACAAGATAGATATGTTTGGCAATTTAAGGGAAACAATAAAATATAGGCATGCATGGTAATTTAAAGAAAGTGATAACTATGTAGACATGCTTGGCTATTGAAAGGAAACAACAACAATATAGACATGCTTAGTAATTTAAAGAAAACAATTGTAATATAGGCATGTTTGGCAAGTTAAAGGGATAATAACCATGTAGACATGCTCGGTAGTTTAAAGAAAAACAATAACATCGTAAACCTGCTTCGAGATTTAAAGGAAACTAAAAGGGAACAAAATGATATGCTAACATCCTAAACATGCTAAGAGATTAAATTAATAACATGCGAACAACATAGGCCTAAAATGGCAGCATATTAGAAACGCAATCAAACTATGAAAGGAAAGACACTGCTAATGGTGTAGGGCCTCCACTGGCCAATGACTCTACTCAATTTCTTACCTCAAAGCTTTACTGCGTTTAGCACTTTATCACTATCCTGCTTCTCTCTTTTCAACACCTTTATAATTAAATATTTACAACTTGTAAATTTTATTTCTTTTCGTATCCTAACTTGTATAATAATTCTAAGAACTTCTTTAACGCCTAAATGGAACATAACCTATCTCAACTTGAACTATCAGTAGGTTATACATTCTAAGGAAATAAAAAACATACGTCCAATATTTTCCTCAATCATTTAAACAACGTTCAGTCTTATCATAGTCCAAGGAGTTATCATAGTATCCAAAACAACATAGCAGCAGTCAGTTATAAATAACAGAGCATAAAACTTCACTATGATTATCCATAATCATCAACAGAGGCATTAACATATCAACCAGGTAGTAAGGCTCAATCCAACATTTCATGCTTCATATAGAACAATAAGGACAGTGACTATACGGTCTGTGATATCCACTACAGAGAGTTCATCGAACCTTAACCCAACAACAGAGCATTTCCTTACGTATATTCTATCATCCAACAGGTTGATTCAGAGCATAAATGAAACATTTCCTACATCCAACACGGGAAAACATTTCATACTTTAAATACTCCATAATATTTGTCCCATATATACACCGCATAAGCTAATACTTTAAATACTCCATAATATGAGCATGTTCAACAGAGCATTATATGATATCCATAATACTTTAAATACTCCATAATATTTACCCCATATCTACGTCCAACATGGGAAAACATTCCAACATGGGAAAACATTTCCTATGGGGTAACCATTTCCTAGAGGAGGTCCAAGCTGAACTAGGAGACCCGAGGACAAGAGCTGAATCCCAAGGAATGACTTATCACTCCAATGGATACCCACAACACACCACCTAGCCCACGCAGAACACACAAGATCCCCAAGGAGTTTCACTCTCTCTCAGGGAAATTGAAAATGATTGAGAGCAGTGGAGATTACTGTCTTAAATCCTTACTTGGGAGTGGTAGTCGTTCAACAAACGGGATGGAAGACCATACCTTGACGTGGAGGAGGTGATGCTCAGGTGTGGGGGAGATACTTCTAGGCATGGGGAGGCATCTCTTGGTCGGTTTAGTAGGTTTTTAATGGCTAAACAACAAAGAAACCTATTATTTAAAACCCAAATTTTTCGCAGAACTGGGAGTTTTCAGATGAGGGGGGTGCGTCCTTGTCTTGTCCGCGTTCGTCCGAAATCCCCATTTCCCAGGTAGATTAGCATTTTTGGAAGAAGGAAGTCGTCCTTGCCTTCGTCCACGTGAGTCCAAAACTGTCCAAAAATTGGACTAATTCAAACCCTCAGCGTCTGCGGCCATCGGCGCTCATCCTATGTGATATCCTATGGATATCATATAGACCATAAGCTAACATGTGATATCCTCTAGGAAATGTTTACCCCATAGGAAATGTTTTCTCGATTCTCCTACCATTTTTTATCAAAATTTCATACTTTAAATACTTCGTAATATTTATCCCATATATACACGGCATAAGCTAACAGGTACGGTCATGCAACGTAACATATGAATTTCAACCATTAATTACATAGCATACACGGGAAAAAATATTATCGGGGTATTACAGATATTTCCCTAATAAGAGAGGCTTTGTATGAATATTTTCCCAATGATAAAAACTTTGTGTGGATTTTCCCCAATGGTAGAGGCTTTGGGTAAATATTTCTCCAATGATAGAGGTTTTGGGGGAGTTTTTCCCTCAATGATAGAGACTTTGGGTGAATATGTGTCCAATGATTGAGACTTTGGTGGATGAAATTCTCAATGATAAAACATAACATAAAAAGAAAGGAAATTAAAGAATAATTAAAATGAATATTTTTATGAAAGTATAGATATTATGTTTTTATTTTTTTATTACTTACTGAGCGTTAGACTCATAGATAAATATTATGGTGTAGATAAAAATCAGACAAAAAGGTTAGCAGAAGATCACGTAGTTGATAAAGCGTATTGATGAGAAACACTTGGAGTTGTTACTGCGAATCAAATTTGTGGAATGGATACAATTTGTAAAAGGAAAATGATATGTAATAATTTATACATTGTAATAATTGATGAATGATTTATGATTTGATTTTCATTGGTTTGTTAAAGAGAAAAGACATCCTCTATGCTAAATAAAATAAAATAAAAGTTTATTAGAGAAAAGAAAAAAAAGTGACAAAAAAACTAAAATAAGAAAGAAAGAAATAAGGCGCTACATTGTCATTATAAACAATAGATTAATAATATATTACCAAGTAACTTTAGATAATTTGATAATTTGAAAGCGATTCCTTTTCTTAATTCACCAAATACAAAATTTGACTTATTTCTTTTACCTCAAATTATTTAAATAATAGTGATTATAGGAATGAAAAAGAGCACGGCTCTATAGGGAGATAGAGAGAGATGGTACCCCATTCTCGTTATGAACCTCAACAGGGATCAAACGACTATACAAAGCCTGAAGTATGTTATTTAATTAAGGGGAGCCCTTTTGCAAATGACAAGCTACTATTAGGAGAAGAGTGATATTGTCACGCCTCAAAGAAGACTCTAGACAGAATGAAAAACTCTTTATCGTGAAGACAAACCAAGTGACACGACCTTTTATTTAAAATTCTTAATGAGCAGCAGAATATTTAAATATAAATAAGATAGTTATGACCCAAACCAAGTGGATCAAAATATAACTCCAATAGTAACATCTAAGATAATAAAATAATATAAGTCAACATCAACTATATGCGGTAATTAAATGAGAAGATACAACTTAAACCAAACAATAATTAATTAAGTCAAACCTTACACAAAAATTCACTTGTAACAACAAATTAACAAGAAATAAACGCCGAGTTTATCCTGTTGGCAACTAGGGTTCTTCAAACTAAAAACTGAAGGAAAATGTCATTGGGTTGAGTCTGTAACACCCCATAGCATTAAAACTTTTTTTTTTAAACTATGTTTTGGTAGAAAACTAGGACATGCATAAAAATCACGCTTTTAAACCATAAACAACAGAAATATTTAAAATAAATCTCTTTTGAAATCAAAGCTTAATAAGACTCAATATTAATTGAATATTCTTTTATAACTATTAAAACCATGTAGAAATCTCAACAAAACTTATATAAAGTTAAACGTAGTAAAACCACCATTTAAATAAATAAAAGCATTTATAAAGATGTTTCTACTTAAATCAATAATAAATATAATTTTTAATAAAATGGTTCATGACATGTTACTAAAATCCATATTTATCCACGAGTTAACTTCGCTATAACAACGCTTTAGTTTTGCCCATGAAAATTCCTCATTAACCGCACTTTCAATTGTTCCTATCATCATGTTTCTTAGTAATTTCTTTATTAC
Source organism: Begonia loranthoides (assembly GCA_022433065.1). Lineage (NCBI taxonomy): Eukaryota > Viridiplantae > Streptophyta > Magnoliopsida > Cucurbitales > Begoniaceae > Begonia > Begonia loranthoides. The sequence continues at coordinate 40,946,594 of CM039468.1, read as the reverse complement.
CTACATCGCAAAGTTCAAATTATGAGTCTAACATTTAAGAAGAGACGTATAAATATGACACGAACATGAAATGCAACTTTTCATAAAAACATGAGTTTTCGTTTTCAGTCAGTGTTCTTTTCTTTTCTTCCACTTAACAGTTTAGTTGTTTTGGGTAATTCAGTCTAGGGGAGAGAGTGACGCCATTTAGTCCATCTCATGCAAGACAACAAATTCGAACCCCACCCACAACGACTATTTACATTTATTCAATCAGTCTTTCAGTGTAGGGGAGAGAGTGACATCATTAGGTCCACCTGATGCGGGACAACCAACTCAATCCCCTCGTATTTCCTTTATGTATCTTTCGTTTTAGTTTTTCTTTCGTAAAAACATATGAATGTAAATCATTATCATTGCTTTCTTGAAAACATGATGCATGAGATATTCACATGAGCATATCTATGAGTCATAACATATAATAACTATTTGATCTCCTATGCATGACAATTAACAATATACATCTCCCAAGTCATTACCTTTTAACTAACCTCACATGTTTCTAAGGAAAATCATAATAACAGTAAGCATATCATCGATCAACATCTCAAGTATAAATAGTAAACAAATAGCGATACACATATTCTTGATATAAACCTAACAAGGCAACATATCCTCAAATAACAATCAACAATATACATATTCTCGATCAACATCTTAAGTATAAACAGTAAACAATCAACAATACACATATCCTTGAAGTAAACCTAACAAGGCAGCACATCCTCGAATTAATAAAACATAATGTATCATCCAACCTTATCATCAACCATCCATGCAAACAGTCAAAACGTCTCCAAAGTTATCACCTTTCTATCATAATGTTACACGTTCCTAAGAGAAATGAAGGTAAACATATCCTCGATTTACATCTCATTATAACAGAAACCAACAAGAATAAACAAATATTTAATCAACGGTTTAACGTTTTAAACATAATAATTAATCATCATCACATAGCATTATCCTCAATCGTAGCCCATAAGCATCATAGAAAGAAGAACTATCATAACATAAAAGACCCTAGCATCTTTGTGATGTAGGCCAAAGGCCAAACGCATACAACATCACTTACCGAGAAATCCTTATGAAGGTCTGACCATTCCTAACACTTCCTTACCTTGAATTTTCCTTTTAAATTAACAAAGAATTAGCTAATAGAGAATAATCAGCTAATAGAGAATAATTGTAAAAACTACACACTATCAAACGTAAATTCCATAAACTAAACAGCAAAGAACCTACCTTGAGAAAACACTAAAGGAAGGTCAACCATAGAGCTTGAGAGAAAGCTCTCTTATCCCCACAACTTCTAGGGTAAATAGGGTTTCAACCCAATGTTTCCTTTTTAAAGACCAATAAACAGAGAACCTCGCGGGAGTAAATCCCATGAATCCTATTTAAATTCTATTTTTACCTAAACAATCTAAGGATCATCACACATAATGTAATATCCCAATTTTTTGTAATATAATTCAATAAGTCTAATTGGAAAATAATTGAGAGTATTCGGATTAATTGGATATTCATCGAGGTATTACCAATGACGTAATCGTTTGGTTATAATTTAAAAGAATTTATTAGAGGTTTAATTGATGGAAATCAATTTGGGAAATTGAAATTAAGAAATTTAAATTGGACCTCTAATCATCTTTTAACGATATTTGGATTAAGTCGAGAGTTACAAATCGGGTCACTAATATTCAACACTTAAATATGTGCTTCTTTTTTATATTCATTAATTTAGGGTTAAAATGGGGAAATTAAATTGTAGATGGGAGGGAGAGCTGAACCGGTTCAGTTGAACAGGTTCAAGCTAAATTGGCTCGGTTGGGAAATTAAAAGAAATTCCCTCATTTGGCCCCTGGCCATTCGCGAATAGAGAAGAAATGAGGGGGAGAGAGAGGGTGCTGGAGAGTGAGGGAGAGAAGGGAGAGCCAGTGAAGCGGGGATACTTCGTCGGCACTCGGCTCGAGCCCGGGAGGTTCCTTCACGGCGGTCGGAGATGCGAGCAGCTGCAACGAGGAACAACACGGGACAGCTAGGGCTCCATCGAAGTGTCAGACTTCGCGGAACGGTTCGGTGCGAAGCTTGTGTCGTCGTTTGGCGTAGGTGCTGCGGTGTCCAGCGATTTTCGGTGATGCTCAACGACGATGGATGGAGAGAGCAATGAAATGGTGAGGTTTAGTGTCGGGTGCTGCGACTCGGACCTCAAGTCGATGGCAGCAGGGGCGGTTTGAGCTGGACCGGCCGTGGTTTGGACTGAACAGGTAATTTTCTTCATCTGGTTTTGTTCTGATGAAGTGGACAGTAAGTCCAACGTGGGGGCCACACTTAGAAAACCTGCAGGGACTGGTCGGGCATACTGGGAGAATGTCACTCTCTGCCCTAGGCATTGGCAGAGAGTGTATCCTCTCTGGTGGTGATATACATAAATAAGATGGGGGGAGAAATGAGAGGCAAAGGTGACGGGTGCTCTCGGGTGAGCTGTGGAGAATGGAGATGATGCTGACCGAGAAAGTAAGCTCTTGGAATTCTCGAGTCTCTTGGGCTCCTTCAGGTAAAGAGAAATTTCTTCATTCTTTATGGATTTTTGACGTTCCTATTTTGTTAGTGGATGAATAATTGATTAGGATTATGTTTTGTTTTGGGATCATGTCTTTGTTGGGTTTTAGCTCACTGAATACAGTTGGGGAACTATGTTATACCTTGGGTTCTGCTATTGTTATGGGTTGTGATTGTTGTGGTTGTTTTCTGTTGAGGATTGTTCACTGCATAAGGATTTTTGTGAATTGTGTTAAGAGTTAGACTTATGCTGTCTTGCGAATGTTTAGTTGTTTCTGGAAATGGATTCTACTATTTGTGGTAGGACATAGGAGTTAAACTGATGTTGTAAATCAACCTGTTGGATGATAGTTCTCTGTTGGTTGGAAATTCAAATTGTACAGCTAAGGATATATGTGTAGTTGTGTTAAGTAGGACTCCTGGATAATTGTGTGTGCTGTGGTTTTAAGTATGATTTCTAGAATAATTGTGATTAGATAAATCATTAAGACCTAGTTACTTGTTGGGTTACTTGTTGACGAGAAGTTGTGTTCCCAGTATGGGTTATTACTTACGGATTATGGAAAAATGAAGTGAAGAATGAGAAATTATATTTGGTTGCTAAGCTGTGAATATTGGAATTCCTACGTGTTAAAGTTTATAGAATTATTAATGGATGAATGTTTTAAATCGTGAAGGTAATGAAAGACGAAGGAGGATAACAATCAGGTGCTAAACACAATAAAGAATTGAGGTAAGGAAAATTGGTGAGTTTTGGCCATTTGGAGGCCCTACCCACAAGTAAGTGTGTGTGAGTTTATGTTAGTTTCCCTATAGTGATATTAATGCTACTTGCTGTTAGCTGATAGTTTCCTTGAATGATTTCCTATCGTTGACTACTTTGATTGTTCTTTCGTTTTAGCTTGTGATTGATATTCTATAGATCTTGGTTGAGCTTTTTCCTAAAGAAATGATGAATGATAAGAATGGATAAGTAAATAATAAGTAAAGTAAAGAATGCTCACTGTCTAAATTCTTGCAGTTCAATTCTGCTGTGTTATTTTCTTATGCACATCTGCTTGTCCTCTCACTTGCTGTTATTCATTGGGCATGCAATCAATCAACTAGGACAAGTAACTAGCATAATAATTGATAATGAGTGCGTGGGTTTAGTATTTAACTCCCTGAAATGCTATTGTTAGTTGGTTTTAGAAAATAGTTCCTTCAATGAATTGTTGTAGTTATTCCCTTGTTGATATTACAGATTTTCTTACTGCTATTCCCTTTACTAGTATTGTTTCTCTTGTTGTTAAATTCCTGCAATTGATAGTAAATAATTGTGATAAAGGTTGAAAGTGTAAAGGACAAACGGATGTGTGAAGTCTGGAAATAAGACAAAGGAATAAACTAATGGTTTTATTTTGTTACTGAATGTTTATTTACTAGTAGTTATTACCTGTAATGTTGTTATTCCTTCATTGATGTCCTGTTGCCAGTACTCCTTGGTCTAGCATGTTTAATTTGTTAATCAATGGAGCATGTCAATTAGACTGTTAAACTAAGCACGTTAATAAGACATTCAGTTTACTTACTTAATAATCGTTAATCACTTCTTGAGCATGTTATAATTGTGTAAATCACAGCATGTAAACGACATAATCCGCATTTATATTCTCCAAGCATTTAAATCAGCTAAGTATGTAAATCGACTAATAGTTATTAAATTACTAAATTGTAATCTTCCTTCAAGCACGATAACCATTATTTAAGTAGATCAATTAGCTAAGTGTGTTAAATCAATCATCATGTTATCTTAGCTAGGTCTAGCATGTTTTTAACGTTAATTAATATTGTCGCACGAGTATGTTAATTCATCTAAGTATGTTCAAGTATGTTAATAACTAGTGGAGCATGTAAAATAATAATCAATTGAGCATGTAACACATTTAGTAGTCCAAGCTTGTAAACCATTTGAATTGCCATGTTTAGTAAGTATTTAACTAGCATGTTTAATTAACTCGAATATGTAATTAATTAGAATGTTGTAAGAGCATGTTGATTTACTTAATTAAAATAATTGATTAAAATAGCCAATATTCGAGCATGTTTCTCTTGTTTTTTTTATTCATTGCATATTGTTCTGACGTTTCTGTATTTCCTTATGATTCGTTATGTGAATTTGTTAATGTCCATCTCGTGATTTCTTTATGTGTTTCATTGTGTTCCGTTCAATATCATAATTGCTTTTATGTGCGTCTTCAATTCCAGTTATTCAATTACGGTTGTTTACTTTATTATATGCGCAGTTACAATTTCAGTTACTTTCTTTTATATGCGCACTTCAATTTCTATGAATGTTATATTGTGAAGCATCATGCATCATGTTAGGTTGAGAATGTATGGTCATGCATCATGTTAATAGAAACTAATAGGGAGTGCCACGGGGTGGTACGCACACATGCATGAGTGAGGATAAATGATGAAAATGAGTAAAACGATAAGATAATAAAGGTCTCTGTGGTTCGGTAGCTTAGCCAGACACAAACACAAAGAAAAGAAAGGCAGTTGGGGGATGGTGGGGTAAGTACGTATCAGCTAAGTAGACAAGATTTAAAAGAGTATTACCTTTCCTTTGTCGGGACTACAAGACTGTCTACCCTAGGTGGTTGAAGCAGACAAAGATCTACCCTACCGCCACAGATTCCTCCAATCTCCAGTTCAAAATACAAGAAACGAACGAACGAATTAAAGTAAAGTAATAAAATAGTAAATGGCTAATGAAAAGATTGGTTTAGGTGGCCCCCATTCCAAAAGAACTAAAGAGACTCATAAGCATATTGCATAAACTTTTTTCCTTACTGAGCCGTTAGGCTCACGTATTACTTGTGGTGTAGGTACAAACGACGAACAGATAATAATAGGCTCATATACGATAGCGATGAATAATTAATAAAGCAGAGTTGAAGGATTTGCCCGAATGAGATTTGGAGCTAGCCAGGCTAAGAGTAAATTGACAAACACTTGTAATCACATTAAGTTTTATTATGTTGTACTCCGTTGTTTAGATTCCTTTCAAACGATTTAAATACGCTTCCGCCACATTTTACAAGGATTATTTTAAGACGCTTCCGTACATTTTATCAATTGGCTTTCATAATAAGTTTAAAGAAAGAGTCAGTAGCGATCCGGTTAGACGCACTCTGATACGTTTTGTTTTAAAAAGAAAATTTCAAAATTTTACGCGTTTTAAAGGATTTACGAAAATCTGGGTCGTTACACATAATATGGAGAAATAACTTACATAAAACCTGACTGAGCTATAGTGGATGCACGAACACCCACAGTGGATGTCCGTAACAACCTGCTCTACTAATGACCTACAACCACGTCAGCCCTAAAACTTACATTGTTGTCGCCAAAGCAACCACGAACGCCCACACTTCCGTGGAAGCAAACGCTCTTGTGGAAACTTCAATCTGCAGTCTCTCCATTTACCACATGTACTAATCTATCACTAAAAAAACCCTCCGTGGACAATAAACTCATTAAATCCAATGACGACGTTTCACTTCATCTAAAACCTGTTCGCGGACACATTCACTTCCACTCTAACATTATTGACTGAGACTTACTAATCAAATGACGTTGTTCCCATCACTTAAGACACTGTCGCGGACACAAAAGCCGCAGAAAAATACAATTATCTAAAATGACAATGTTCCTAACTTATATAACATTCCTGAATGATACATTTTCCTTTTATAGAAGAATATTTTCCTAATCCAATTGTTCACGATCCTTCCACTAAACCTGATCCAACGATTAACACTTCTTTCACGCCCAAGAGGAATCAAATGCTCCCGTTGAAGAATCTTTCCTAAATCTAACAGTCCTTGTTCCTTTTGTTAATCTAATCCTACAGTCCATTACTCTCTCACACTCAAACGACATCACACTCCCGTGAAAGCATCTTTTTTTTTTTTTTTAAATCCAATGATCCTCATTCTTTCCACTGAATTGATCTAACGGTCCAATGTCCTCCCACATTAAACACTCCCACTGAGCATCTTTCTCCATCCTAAATGATCACAGTTGTCCCTAAACCTCATCTAACGACTCCTATTACATCTGATCATCCTATACAATATTTCTTAAATTTGCTGAATATAAAATATTGAACCATCCATTAAACTTTCCTACCGTGGATTATTTTCACATTATTCTTTAGTAATTCTTGGCTTTTCTTAATTCCTCAAAATTCTTATTTTATTTTATTATCTATAAAATATATGTTCTTATTTAATCTTTCATAATTCCATAATTATTTAATAATTCTAATACTTTAAATCTTTTATTAAAATTAATAAGTTTTGACAATAATTAATCTATTTCAATTCTAATTTATCGAATTAAAACTCTTTGTGAAAATTCTAGATATTACAGAGTCTACTAAACTCAATAGAGGAAAAGTTTTACATTCAACATATGGAAGAGAAAAAAGTATGAGCACGACAATATAAAATATTTCAAAAAAATTGAGTTCAAAATCTACAGTAGGGCAAGTTTAGAAACAATCCACTATAATATGGTACATACATAAAATAGGTCACTACTGTTAAATGATATTGTAATACCTTAAATTTTTATCATATTAAGTATAAGGTTATATAATGATGATGTTTGCTAATTTTTGTTGTTGAAAATACTGATTATTGGAATTATATTATATGAATTGTGGTTTATGGCTTTTAGAGGATGAGAATTTTTAATGTTACGGACAATTATGAAGAGGTGCAGTCGACCAGTGGTGACAGTTTGCCTGATCAGTTTAGGAATAGTAAGAAATGTGTTGGCCTCGGATAGATTTGCGGTCTACCAGAGCTGGATTTGCAGTTGATAGGATCAAGGACATATTGTAATTCATTGCTCTCGGGTTGATATGTGGTAGACCGAAAACAAGGTTGTGGTCGACCGGGAACAAGGTTGTGGTCGATCGGGAACAAGGTTGTTGTTGATTGGGACAGTGTAAAAATTGATTTACGTAGAATGCTAGGCATCCGAAGTAGATGGCTAGGTATCCGCAGAACGATAAATGTCAACGAAAATGAATATTCGATTTATAATTTATGGAAATATAGAGAGCAGTTGACCGAAACTTGGTCAACAGTCGACCGGGAAGATGAAAGTCACCAAAATAGGATTTCATGTCATGTTATAATTGGACAAAAAGAGATTACTTAGCATGAATGTTGGTAGAAAGGATGATACATCACTTTAGTGGCATGGCAGATATGTTATAAGGCTCAGGAAACTTGCAGGAAGTTGTTGCTCTCTCTCTCTCTCTGTCTTCCTCTCTCGATTTGCTAAGGTGTTGAAGGTCAAGGAGATTGAGTACACTTGCAGGGTACAGGTAAGTAATGATTGTATGATTTTTGCCTTTTGGCCTACACCATAAGAGGCTAGGTTAGGTTTAATTGTTATTATGTTATGAGATAGATGTTTTGTTGATATTGGTATATGCTTTGCTATATAATATGCTGATATCATTGACTTGATGATGTGTTGTTTGATGTAATGTTAGGATTATATTGATCTTTGAGGATATGATACATGTTGATTATGTATATTGTTCATGCATCATGAACTTTTAAAGAAAAAGAGAACGAAAATGTTTTCCATGCATTCGTTTTTCAAGTAAGAAAGATAGAGAGGATTAAAGGATATGCTTAAGTTTGTTAGTTTGATCCGAATAGATGTCAGGACAGACTGACCAATGGTGTGAGGTCGTTATCCATTGATGTGCATGACTGCAAGTGAGATGTCAGGACCAATAGTCGTGCATTGATGTGTACGGCCGCTAGCAAACCTTTCGATTGATGTTGGAGTTGACTACACTGGAGGTGATGGGTCATTGTGCATTGATGTGCATGGTAGCTAACGGGCGATTTGACTGATGTCGAGTATATCAAGAGATGTCATCCATTGATGTGCATGGTAGCTAGTGAATTTTCGATTGACGTCAGAACAAATAGTTGTGCATTGATGTGTGCAACCGCTAGTGAAGCTTTCAATTGATGTTGAAGCTGATTATATGAAATATAGAAAGGAAAGGAAAGAAAGAAAGAAAAGAAAATAGAAAACCACATGGTTTTTTACGGAAATGCATATAATTTTCCTTTAGACAACACAAGTTTTTACTATTGGTGACTGTTTACTATTCATTACTTACTAAGCAATAAGCTTATAAACGATTCTTGTGGTGTTGATATTAACTGGACAATTACATGGAAGAAAGAAAGATCAAAAGAAATGATTCAGTTCAAGAAGTATCTCCAGGAAGATGACTTGTGTTGTTATTGTAAGATCGACTATGTGGGTTAGAATTTGTAAAGCAAATGTATGTAAAAACGAGTTTGAAATTTTAAGAATGAGATTTCTAAATAAAATTTTTTCTCGTTTTATGAATTTTATTTGAAAAGAAATAAAAAGTTTTCTGCTACGCATTTTAAAGAAAAATGTGTTTTGAACTGCACGTTTTAAGAATAGAAATCATGGGGTGTTACCGATAAAAACTAAGTGAAAATGAAGCAACTCACAAACTTCTAACATACCATGCCATTGGTAGCAACAAATATAAAAAATGGTGATACTCAGGCCGTCACAACAGCCATATTCAATTGTCTCATTACTCTAGTTAACAACAACACAATAAACACATTCTCTAACGATCGAATGTGTGTAACCAAGACAGGACTCCACTATGGGTCAATCAAACTTTGTTCACAAAATCAAAATGATCAATAAAATAAGTGTTATGCATGTTCAAAGATAAACATGTCCAGTGAAAATATATATATAATACGAAAACTGATAAGTCATCAAAATGGACACATCATTTTATATGAGAACATATCTCAAAATAAAATTTACAAAATGATGCAATGTTGGACATAAAAACAAATCTCTATCTCACAATAGGCCTACCAACAACTAGAGCCCAAGCCAATCTAGGAAGTCCAATAATATGCGTCGAGTCCAAATTTAAGCCTTGGAATCTATGAATAGTGATATCATAAAATTAGTGTCGAAAATCCTCACTTTAATTCTAAACCTAGGCTAAATGAAATGACTATAAATTGATTGAGACGGGAGCCAAAAATAGTGTCAAAACGAGCTCTGAGACGACCCAAAAATTTTTGGGTTTAAAGTCCAAAACGAGTACAAAATGGGATCCGAGCTGGGACCCAACTAAATCAAGTTGCGGCCCCAGAATAGGGCCTGAACAGCAACACCAGGGTTGCGGCCCTATGTGGCTGCGTTGTGGCCCAACGTCATAGTCTCTAATGTCGACTGTATTGTTTCATCGGATTTTTCATATTTTTTTGCTAACCTTGACCCGAAGCAGTCCATAATGCATAGAGTCAAATCCTAACATGATTTCTTCCATAAATTTTCAATCCTTAGGCCAAAAACTACAACTTTAAACTCAAACTCCAGCTCATCACAAACTACCGCTAAAAAAGGATACAGAGAAATTGAATATTTACCTCTTGAGAAAGTCTAAAATTTTAATCCTTCAAACTCCAGTTCATAGTGAAATTATCTTATTAACAAAATCCACAACCTAAATTGAAACGAAGTTAAGAGTTTTAATCTCTCTACAAAAATTTTCCCAATAGGAAGAATTATACTCACCAAAAACTCCAACCCACAGTAGTCCACTATTTTTGTCCAATCCTTTCTCCTCATAGGCTTGGAAAATTTTTCTAATGATTTGAGAATGGTAACAAGTACGCAGAAAAGGAGAGGGGGTTATTTAAAAAAAGAAATATCTCTCTTTCTCTCAACTAACCACCCTTAGGAAAATTAACAAAGCAACCACTGAACTATGAGATCAGTGACAAGACAAACTGTAATATCCCAACTTTTAATAATAGGATTTAATAAGGATAATTTGAAAGTAATTGAGGTTAGTTGGATTATTTAGATATTTATCGGGGTATTACCAAGGACATAACCATTAAGTTAGAATTGAATTGAATATATTGGATTTTAATTAGGGTATTGGGGGATTACTTGTAATTAAAATGTAAGAAAATAATTAATTGAAAATTAAAATGGAATTAGAAATAAAAAGGGGTAAAAAGAAAAATAAGAATTAAATGATGATTAGAGGAGAGGAACTGGTTCAACAAGTGAATTGGTTCGGGCTAGTCTGCAGGCTTGGTTCGGTTATGGAAGTCTAAAGGAAGTGATTTTTCGTTGGCCTTTGGCCATTTTAAGCGATGAGTGAACAGATAGAGAGAGGGAGAGATTGTGAGGGAGAGAATGTGATGGAGAGGCCGAGAGAGAGATCATGAAATCGGGGGAAACGCGAGTGGGTGAACGTGGGGAAGTTCGAGTGCAGGCTCAGTTGGCTGTGTCCGGCGTTGCTGGCAACTCATTGAGCGTTGAGATGGGTAGGGCTTGGGTCGCAGCTCGCGAGATGGTTTGAGGTAGTGTCGGACTTCGATGCTCTGTCGTTTTTGGGTGCCTGGTGATGCTTGGCGATGACTGACAGTGATGATGGAACAGCGACATCATGGAGGCAGCCACCGACGCAATGATGGTAGGGGCTAGGGCTTGCTAGGGATTCGGTTTTGGTTCAGCCTTCGGTTCGGTCTGAACTGGTTCATCTAGTTAGTCCTGGTCTGGTAATGAAGATTGGCCGACATGGTGTGGAACTTGATGATGAAGCATGGACGACAAGTAAACGGGAGGCTCGAGGGCCCCTTGGGTGTGCTATGGTCGAGCGTGCACGAGGGCTACACTCTGCCTTCTAGGAATTGGCAGAGTGCTTGTCTTCTGGGGAATTCAATTGAAGATTTTGATGGAGGAGAGAAAGGCAGAAATGAGAGAAGAGAAAGTTAGTGAACTGAGATTTCTCTTTGGTGAAGGGAACGGTGAGCTGTGAAGGGGATTGGGGAACAGTGACTGACAGAGAAGTGAGAGAGATGATGGGTATGGGAGTTCTACTATCCTCTCTTTTGTGTTTTGGTGATGGGTAGCTCGGGATTTGCTGCTTCTTGAGTGTGCTTGGGTGCAAAAATAGTGTTGGTAGTAGCTTCTACGTTGATGGTAAGTCTTCTACGTGTTGAATTCTCATCTTCCACTGGTATTGTTGTTGATTTCCTTTGGTTGTAATGAGTTGTATATGTTATGTGTGGGTGATCTGGATGAGACATGGCGTAGTGTTTTGCTAGGATTACTCTCGCTTTGTAGCTGTTGTGTTTCGGTTGTTGGATGGAGGCTGCTGGTTGATGGTCTTGTATTGATGGTTGTTGCGGCCGTGGTCTCGAACGCTATGTTGGTATTAAAAAGAAGAGAAGAAGGATAACGATTAAGCACTAAAATGCGTATTAAAGCTTCGAGATAAGAATTGAGATTGAGTCTTGGCCAGTGGAGGCCCTACACCACAAGCAGTGTTTGCTTTGATTTATTTGTTAGCATTTCTATTATGCTGCTTTATTTATTATGCTCATGTTCGTTGCACGTTATTAATTTAATTACCAAGCATGTTTAGCATCCCAAGTGTAGTTGTTGTTTCCTTTAATTATTAAGCATGAATAGGATGTTAGTATTTCGTTATTATTTCCTTTAAATTGTCAATCACATTTTAGTGTATATTGTCATGTATAGCATGTTGTTAGAATTCTATGTCATGTGTTATTCCTAGTTGTCTATTTAAGATTATGCCATGTAAATGCCTCGTTAGCTCTTCATTGTTTAGTTCATTAATTCTAATTAATTGCTTCTCTCTCGTAACGTTTTTTGCTAATTATTGTGATATGTTGTTTTGATGATTGTTTCATATTGACATACATCATGATAATATAAACAAGTAGTAATTCCACGTTTGGGTGGTATTCATATGCATTTATGTGATGAAAATTGAATAAAGTAAATGAATGTAAAAAGGGGAATTGGAGGTGGGGAGGTGATTCGGATCGTAACCAGGTAGACTCGAGATTATACCCTTCCCTCGGTGGGATGCGAGACCCTGTCTACCCTAACAGGAGACTCAAGATTATACCCTTCCCTTATTGGGTTGCGAGAGCCTGTCTACCTATGGGTTAGATGCCGACTAGTGGCCACTCTCCCCAGACGGATCCTCCAATGTCTCAGCTCAATGTATGAATTGATATTATATGTAACCGTGAGTAAAGAACAGTTTAGGTGGATTTCATTATGATATAATCAATTACAAGCATATATTGTTTTACATCTCTTTTCTATTTGGGCTTTAGCTCATGTTTGCATCTCTTTTCTTGATGGGCGTTAGCTCACATTTGCTTTGTGGTGTAGGTTATTGTAATGACGTCAGTACTCTATGGAGGAACAGTTAATGAAAGATTTGCACGTGCGAATGTTGTGGCTGGCTAGGCTGAAGAATATGAAAGAGAAAAAGGGATTTTTGTAAATAACACGTAACAACATGTTTAGCATTCATTTAATTAATTAATTATGTTTCCGCTACATTTTTCAGAAAATGATTTCATAATTATAGTTTTACACTGCTTATAATAATTGAAGTAACAAGCTTAAGTAAAAAGGGTTTTAACAGTTTGGTTTTATGAGAACCATTTTGATTTCAATTTAAAAGAATTAACGAAGATTTAAGTTGTTTCATTAAAGTTTTAAATTTAACGCATTTTTTAAGTAAATAAAAACTGAGTCGTTATACAAACATTAAACAATTTTTTCTAACAAATACAATATTGAACTATTGAAAATGAATATCGCAAACATCACTGTCACATTTTTCGTTAAAAATTTAATTTTTTATGCACTGAAAATGGTATATTTCGCAGGGGAAAGTATATATTCTGCCGCAGAAAGTGTATCTTCCGCAGCAAAAAGTGTATGTTCCATAACATAAATGTTTTTTTTTTTTGCAGCGAAACGTATTTTTAACAAAATATTAATTAAATTGGTAATTAATTTTTGAAATACTTGTCCAATTTGGTAATTAATTACCAATTTTAATTTCCGTATAATATTAATTAAATTGGTAGTTAATTTCAAAATTAATTAAATTGTTAATTAATTTAGTAATTAATTTCACTTTTATAATTAATTACCTGATAATTAATTTGGTAATTAATTATGAAATTGAACTAATATCTACAAAATTAATTAATATTGTGCGTAAAATACATTTTTGCTGCAGAATATACACTTTCTACCTTGTGAAAAGTATTTTCCAAAATTCATTTAGTAATTAATTAAATTGATAATTAATTTCAGTTTATAACTAACTGATAATTAATGTAGTAATTACTTTCATCTTATAATTAATTATTTGGTAATTAATATGGTTATGAATTACCGAGTATCTAAAAAATTAATTAGTAATTTAATTAATATTTTGCAAAAAAATATGTTTCCGCTATTAAAAATAAGTCTTTGCTGCAGAAGATACACTTTCTGCTACGGAAAAGGAAAGAGTATTTTTCGTACTGGAAACATACACTTTTCGTTGTAGAAAAAAAAATTCAATTTTTAACAAAAAATGTGATAGCGATGTTTGCGACATTCATTTTTCATAGTTCAGTATTTTATTTGTTAGCAAAAATTATTTAATATTTATCTTGTCACAGATCACATAATTTAAAAGTTGTTTTGTTAATAGTTGTTTTTACTAACAAATTAACTATTGAACTATGCAAAAAAGTCGACGCTAACATCCCTATCATATTTGCCATTAAACACTTTAATTTTGATCCACGGAGGCTTGACAACAATCCGCCGCAGATTGACCACGATCCACTGGAGATTGATAAGAAGGAAATTCTTTTCTTTCACTTAGTACGACATTGAATCTTTGCATATCGATAATTCTCTCAATTTTCAATGGTTTTGAATACTTGAGGACTCATTTTTCATCGTCTTTTTGTGATGCACAAGTAGGAAACATATGTTCTGTCATTCAATACTTATTAGAGCAGACTCGGGTAGGAAAATGTGTAGAGTTTCACAGTTTTGAATTGTGTAAAGGAAATTGGAGTACTAATAAGCATTTTTAGCCCTCGAAAGTGGGACAAGCTGGCTTTTGGCATCTTACCAGCGTGTAGATCTCAAAAAGTTATGCAAAATAAAAAAATCGTCCAAATTGGTCAACTGAGCACAAAGTTATGACCTTCCAAAGTTTTCAAGTAAATGATCTTATTTTTTTTCCTGTCTGAATCTTCTCTTATATGCACTGGATGAAAAAACAGATCTCTCCTACCTGTGCATCACAAAAAAAAATGATGGAAAATGAGTCCACAAGCGTCCAAAACAGTTGAAAATTGAGAGAATTATCGCTCTGTAAAGATTCACCGTCGCACTAAGTGAAAGAAAAGAATTTTCTTATTAACCATCCGTGATGGATTGTGGTCAATTTGTGATGGATCGTCGTCAAGCCAATGTGGATTGTAGTCATTAATGGCAAACGTGACAGTGATGTTAGTGGTGTCTTTTTCCCATAGTTCAATAGTTAATTTGTTAGCAAAAAATAATTTAGTGGTTAACTTATTATTGATTGCAAAGTATGATGGTTGGTTTGTCATTTTCCCTAAAATCTTTTACAAAGCCGCACTGATAGGTCACTTCTAGAGGGAGTTTCAAAACCCCACCATCTGACTCAGGCCCTCAATTCTTAATATCAAATTTTAACTCTTAAGTTGCTAGATTGATCGCTCTAGACCTTTGGTCTCTACACGGACCTGATGAAAAAAATGGGATCACTTCTTATGAACTGGTTGAGAATGTTTCTGATCTAGTTTATGGCCTATTAGAAGTAGAAGGCGCTCTAGTGGGATCCTCACAGACAGAAAAAGATTGCAGTCGATTTGATAATGATCGAGTGACATTACTTCTTCGGCCCGAACCAAGGAATCCCTTAGATATGATGTAAAATGAATCTTATTCTCTCGTTGTTCAGAGATTTCTCTGTGAACAAGAGGATTTATTCAATCACATAGTTTGGGCTCCTAGAATATGGCCCCTATGGGGCTTTCTATTTCTATTTGATTGTATTGAAATGCCCAATTCATTGGGATTTCCCTATTGGGCTAGGCCATTTCGGGGTAAGCAGATTATTTATGATGAAGAGGATGAGCTTCAAGAGAATGATTCAGAGTTCTTGCAGAGTGGAACCGTGTAGTACCAAACACAATATAGATCTTTCAAAGAATGAGGCTTTTTTTGAATAAGCCAATTCATTTGGGATCCTGGAGATCCACTCTTTTTCCTATTCAAATATCAGCCTTTTGTCTGTGTTTTCACATTGAGAATTCTTTGTAGATGAAGAGATGTCAAAGGGGCTTCTTACTTCCCAAACACATCTTCCTACATCTATATATAAACGCTAGTTTATCAAGAATACACAAGAAAAGCACTTCAGATTGTTGATTCATCCCCAGAGATGGCTTATAACAAATAATTCATTATCTAATGGATTTTTCCATTCTAATGCTCCATCCGAGACTTATCAGTATTTATTAAATCTGTTCCTATCTAATGGAACACTATTGGATCAAATGACAAAGACATTGTTGAGAAAAATAAGGCTTTTCTCGGATGAAATGCAAATTTGATTCATGTAACAAAAGAAAGGTTTCCCATTCCTTAGCCGAAAAAAAATGTTGCCATGAAATAGGGATTAAGTGGAACAGAATTGACTGGGTGGTAGAGTGGTTAAAACACCTGTTTCTTCCATAGTTTGGACCTCCATGGAACAATATACTACTGCTGAAACATGGAAAAATGGAAATCTTAGATCAAAACATTATGTATGGATGGTATAAACTACCTAAACAAGAATTCTTGAACAACTAATATGCAGAGATATTACTCACTACATCAAAAAATTTCCATTAATGAAAGTTGTAAATCCATTGGAAAATAAAAAATATGCATGCTGGATACAATGGGTGTGGCTATCTGTTACAATAACGAATAATTGGTTTAACTGAATAACTAAATAAAATAGATAAACCTTTCTCTTTGTCTCAGGTCAATGAATCTTCTCCATTGAAAGATCCTCTATATGGATAATACACACTCTAGTTGACTGAGCCTAATTCTAATTGTTTTGTTCCGAAGGGGCAGGTCGTCCTACTCATATATTCACGATCATGAAGTATTGGATTCTCTTTCGGGTAGGCCCTAAAAGGAGAAGGAAAGTTGGAATGCCAACAAGCGTCTATTATTGAATTCAATCGACCTGATAGTAACCTTTTTTGGAACGTCCAGTGCTAAAGTCACTGAATGGGTAAGTCGCCAATCCCTAAACCAGACTATGTAATGTACTTTATCTGTTGGGTTACAGGTGGGCATTTTTTTAGAGATTTCTATTGTATCAATCTATCCTTGTTTAATTCCTGTTGAAGCATATACTCTAGGGGTGGGCGCAAAGCAGATGATTTCAAAGCAGACTCCCCATTCATTAGATAGAGAAGATCACCAAGATTTTGTGATCTGCTGTCGAACTTATTCCTTCCAATTCAATGGGAATTCTCAACATTATGCATTGTCAACATTATGCCTTGACGAGGACTCGAACCTCCATGCTCTTTATCACAAGATTCTGAGTCTCGCGTGTCTACCGTTTCACACCCAAGGCATCTTGAAAGTGAATCATATTCCATGAATATGATATCTATTTAGTGTGATGTATGGAATATATGACAAAGACAAAGGTGGAGGGTTAGAGTATTTCTATTGATCGGTCCTATAATATAGGATCACGTCAGACATCCAATTGCTTCGATTTTCAGTATCCTGAGGATGTCTCATATTATATAAAAAAGAGGGAGAATCAAACCTATTTCTCGATTCAATAGAAGCCAAAAGAGATGAATAGGGTCTCAAATAACGAGAGATATGTCATATATTTTAGTTTCTTGGATTCAATCTTGTTCCGGTCCAAAAAAAAATTGTGATTCTACATAGGTTATGAATTGAATTATTAATATTCTTTTGTAATTATTTGTTCTTATAAGTATTTTCACATAACCGATGATCCCCTTCGTGTTGGTACATTTAATTAGAATCTACCAATATCACCCCAAGAAACTTTGATTTTAAACATATAATAATAATGATGATGATGATGATAAATTGCCATTTGAATATGTAATAACTGCCTTTTGGAGTTAGGGTGACCGACCCCAATTAAAATAGTTGACATTTGAGGAGTGTTTCCCTCATTTTAGCTGATTGTCTCATTCTCCTCATCAATGCCTAAGTTTCGCTTCTTTTTTTATGGGCAGATCACTCTTCTCTCTGCACTACCATTTTACAGAGAGAAGAGTGTGTGTTCACGGCAAAAGAGTCTCAAGGCCGAGAGTAAAATTGGGAGAATGTGATTTTTGGTGAATACCCCCAAGCTACTGTTAGAGATTTGAAAGAGGATAATTCTTGAACATTCGATGATGTAAAAATTGAACTCAATTTTATGTTCACTGTGTAATTGGGATTGATTCTGTTGGATTTTAAAGATTGGATTAATGATTGGAAAAGTTGTAAAATTTACACGAAAACAAGTTTCATTTATTTTTTGGAATGTTTTGGTTGGTTAAAGTTAGAGGTTTGCCGAGAAAAATAAAGTTTTTCGATTTGTCTAGTTTGCCCAGACTTGTTGGAAATTGTCCACGGAAGCGTAGGCTTCTAGAATGAGGCGGAGAAAAACGTATCCGAGAGCCTACGCAGAAGACATGTGTCCATGGGAATATTCGCGAGTGGAAGCATTCGTTTCACAAAAGCATTTACTTCAACAAAAGTGTTCGCTTTCCGCAGGATCAAGTGAACGAATCTGTGAGTCTAAGTGGATGACGTGTGTTCGCTCCTGGAAGGCTTTGCTCGTGTCCCTAAGAGCACGTGAGTGGCATGTTTCTAGGAAAGTGAGGAGTTCCATAGAAACGTGTTCCTTCACGGAAGCAAAGGCTTCTGCGGTGAACAGTGCAAGGAAGAAATAAAATGTGTGTTTTTTTTCCTAGGGTAACAGTGCTAAGAGAAACACGTGGAGCAGACGTCCGGTCTTTAATCTGCATATGTTCAAAATAGTGTAAATGTTTTTAATATTTTTGGGATTGTCCTGTGAGTTCCCCGAGTCGGTTGCTATTCTGGTTATGGGTTCCAACAAGTTTTTAAAAAAAGATTTTAAGAACGAAATTAATTGGTATCCGTATATTTTAGTAGGTTCAAGGGTTTAACGTAGAATTTGGACCAACCACTTTTCCATTCGATTGAGCATTACCCAACTATTGGTAAGCCATTGGAGGTAGGAGTTTTATTTTATGTCCAGCATGACATTGTTTTCAAAATGATTGTTTTGATATGTGTTTTCATATAAAATGACGGGCCCGCTTATGATCGTCTATTTTTACAATATTATATGTACGATTTTCGCTAGACATGTTTTATTTCGAGCATGCACATCATTTGTAATCATCTTGATTGAGTGAACTAAGTTTGATCGACCTATGAAAAGGTCTTGTATTCAATATGCACATTCAACTGTTGGAGAATATTGTAACGACCCGAAATTTTTCGTAAATCGTTAAAAAATGCGTAAGAAATTTGAAATTTCTCTTTTTAAAGCAAAACATATCAGAGTGCGTCTAACCGGATCGCTATTGACTTTTTCTTTAAAATTCGTTATGAAAACCAATTGATAAAATGTGCAGAAGTGTAAATGAATCTTTTAAAAGATAAATTAAACAATGAAGTGCAAAATAATAAAACTTAATGTGATTACAACTGTTGCTCATTTTACTCTTAGCTTGGCCAGCCCCAATCTCACCCATGCGAATCCTTCACCTCTGCTTTATTATTCATTCGTCGTTCTCGTATATGAGCCTATTACTATATGTTCGTCGTTTGTACCTACACCACAAGTAATACGTGAGCCTAATGGCCAGTAAGGAAAAGGGTTTAATGCAATTATGCTTATGACTCTCTTTAGTTCATTTGGAATAGGGGCCACCCAAACCAATCCTTTCATTGGCCATTTACCATTTTATTACTTTACTTTAAGTCATTTGTTCGTTACTCGTACTTCGAGCTGGAGATTGGAGGACCCATATGGAATGGTATAGTCTTCGTCGGCTTCTAACCTCCTATGTGCAGCTGGTCCCTTTCCCGACATGAGAAAGGGGCGTAGTCCAGTGCCAGGCTAGATCTGAACTACCCATCTGCCCCCAACTCCCTTTTCTTTTCTTTGTGTCTGTGCCGGGCTAAGCTACAGGACCACAGAGGCCTTTATTATCTTACTGTTTTACTCGTTTTCATCATTTATCCTCACTCATTCATGTGTGCGTACCACCTCGTGCCACTCTCTATTAGTTTCTATTAACATGATGCATGACTATACATTCTCAACCTACCATGATGCATGGTGCTTCACAATATAACATTCATAGAAATTGAAGTATGCACTTAAATAAAATAATGGTAATTGAAAACACATAAAAAAAATAGCACTAATTGAACGTGCACACAAGGACAAATAATAACAATGGAACACCCAAATGAAGTACAACATGTGAAGGAAGCAATTATGGAACTAATTAAACAACGGGGAACATGCTTGGATATGTAAATCACAATAATAAAGGAATATAACGAATTAACCAGCGACTTGCATATGAAAGCAAAACATAATTTAGTTAACATGCTCAAGAAGAACTATAATTAT
The DNA here is from genome assembly GCA_022433065.1 of Begonia loranthoides. Lineage (NCBI taxonomy): Eukaryota > Viridiplantae > Streptophyta > Magnoliopsida > Cucurbitales > Begoniaceae > Begonia > Begonia loranthoides. The sequence continues at coordinate 40,926,289 of CM039468.1, read as the reverse complement.
CATCTAGTTAATTATCCTAATTGACTTACATGCTCAGATTCATTATAATTAATTAGCTAACTAACACACTCACTAGTCGACCCAGTTAATTGACATGCTTACTAATTACAATTAACATGCTCACTAAGAAATCACGATTAGTTAATTAACGTAGTTAATTAACATGCTTACTAATTATAATTAACATGTTCACTAAGTGATCACACTTACTAGTTTAGTTTATTAAACATGCTTAAAGGATTTTAGCATATGCATGCGTAACACTATCAATTCACCAAACAACTTAACTTAGTCAATAATTAAACATGACATGACTAGATTGATTAACAGGCTAATATCTTTCCAGATTATTACATACTCAAGTTTAGTTAATTAAACATGCTTGTAATTTCACAAGTAATAGTTAACTAATATGCATGGATTGATGAATAATTTAATCGATTAAACAAACAATCTAATCCATTTAACATATTGCTAATATCATAGGCATGCTATCTAGGAATTAACAATACGTTAGATAATGAACATGCTTGTCTAATTAGTTATTCTAGTTAGTTGACTACTCTAATTAATTGTTAAGCATCAAGAAATGATTAAGTTACTTCAACATGCTCCTCTAGTTAATTAACATGCTCACTAGATGGTTAAACATGCGTAAGTCTAGTTAAATCTATAATTATGAGACTAATTGATTACTTGAGTTAATTAACATGCTCAAGATTATTAATTAATCAGCTAGTTAGACATGCTTAGATTAGTTATTTGACAACTAGTTAATTAACATGCTCGATTTATTTATATGTTCCGAATTCTAGTTAACCATTGTAGTTAACTCTTGTTAAGTCAATTAACATGCTCTAGTTAATGCTCAAGGTTTAGTTATTCACTGATGCATCTGGAGTTGGTTTGGGTTGTGTGCTGATGCAACATAATAGAGTGATTGCTTCCCAACAGTTGAAGACCTATGAACAAAATTACCCTATTCATGATTTAGAGTTATCTTCTATTATTTTTACTTTGAAGATTTGGCAAGTTATTTATATGGTGCTAGATTTGAGATATTTTCTTATTATAAGAGTTTGAAGTATCTTTTCACGCAAAGAGATTTAAATCTTCGACAGCACCGCTAGATGGAATATATGAGGGATTATGATTTCTCTTTGGAATATCATCATAGAAAAATATTGTAGCTAATGCCTTGAGTCGATATCCTCGAGATCTTTATCTTTTCTAGTATTGGAGGATTGGAAAAGATGTTTAACTATTGGTGATTATGAGATGGGGTATATGGAGGATGACAAATGTGAAGGATCGATATACGCCTATAGATGGGGGGTGAATATAGCATTTCTAATAATTTCGTGCGATATTTAAATTCTCTAAATCCCTATGTGATTTATCAAATATGATTAAATATGCAACCACATTAAATGCGTAAATTAAAGAGTAAGGGTTAGAGAAATGCACACAATATTTGTTTACGCGGTTCGGCAAACTCGCCTACGTCTGCGCTCCAAGTTTCACTTGGAGATATACTAAATAATTGGCTTACGGGTGCCAATAAAACCGTTTACAAATTGACTATTAAACGGGACATCACCCTTGACTAATTCTAAGGTCGTCAACCTTTAACTTCTATAGGACGTCACCCTAAACTTGACTATTGCGGGGCGTCACCCAATATTTGACTGTTGCGGGGCGTCACCCAAGTGTGATGAATTCTAGGGGAATCACCCTTTACAATCAAACACAATATAATTCGGAAATTTAAACCGCAATCTAGCTAATCCGAATTCACCCAAATATAACTCGCAAATTTGGAATAGGGAGAATTGGATATACAACAATAGCTCACAGTGATTAGAATCGCGTATTAAATTTGGCAGGGTTTCGCCACGATTCCAGGTTCGTTGTGGAGAGCTTGGAGTGAAGTTGTATTTATAGACATTCCACTTTCGGACGTCCTCAGCTCGTCCGTATCGTCCACATGTGACCGTTGGAAAAATGCCCGTTGAAAATATAGCCGTTGTGCAGAAATTTGGAGTTTATGACGCAGAATTTCGCGTCCGCTGCATCCGCAAGTCACAGTTTTTGCATCCGCTAGTCACTGTTCACCCAGTTTAGGACGCAGATTTACATCCGCATCTGTCATCCGCTGCATCCGCAAGTCACTGTTCACCAGTTTAGGACGCATCCGCATCTGTCATCCGTTGCATCCACAAAACACCTAGAAAATGACAGATTCAAATCGGACGCCAATATTTGTGTCCGCTGCATCCGCTTCATCCGCATTTACACAGTTTAGTTTGGGGACGCAAAATGGCTTCTGCAAACTAATCCCCACTTCACTCCAAATCTACCCTTGAACTATATTGAGTCCCTAAAAGATATCCAACACTACATGGACTCAAATAAACATGTTAGAACATTAATAATACCCATTTTGAGGGTATTTCTAATATACACGGATATAAATATTATGATAAAAACGATAAGAATAATATCCGGAACATATAAAATATAACACAAAATACAACTTATAGATTTATTAAATTAATCAACATTTAGTCATCATCAAAATACAACTTAGCCTAACAAAAAGGCTAACAAAATGATACGAGTGTTTAATTTGATAGCAATTGCTACACTTCTACAGTGTGTCAAGTATATGCAGAAAGTCGATGCAGAGCTCTAGGAAAAATTTGAAAAGATCTGAGCAGACGAATAGTTTGATGGTTGGCAGATTAGTTCAGATGATTTTCTATATTTCAGAGATCGAATTGTAGTACCTAGTGATTAGGATTTGAGACAGACAGTTTTAGCAGAGAACTATAAATCCATATTTATTATTCATCCAGGTAGCACAAAAATGCATCATGACTTGAAGTGTCAATTTTGGTGCATTGGAATAAAGTGGAATGTATCATAATATGTTTCTTAGTGTTTAATCTGTCAGTAAATAAAAGCAGAGCATCAGAGACCGGCTCAGTTGTTACAACTTTTATCCATTCCGGAGTGGAAATAAAATAAAATTACTATGAATTTTGTGATTGACTTCCCAGTTGCCCCCCACAAGAGTAGATTTTAGAGATTTCCCTAAACAAGTTATTTTAGTTTATTTTCTTGTGAGACTTAGAATTTTCGTGAGATTCGTACCTTAGTATTATTTTAAATTATTTTTATACCGTTTGAATTTTGTTATTTTACACTATTTTAATTTCACTTTATAACTTTTATTTTGGGTCTGGTTTGTAAGTTAAATTTATGGTTTCCACTGCTAATTATGGTTTAAGATGAGGGTTGGAAGATTTGATCCGTTTTAGATTGAGTTGTTCCGCATTCTGTTTTAGGTTCCATCTGGGATGTGACAGTATTGGTCCTACCCAAGAAACTTTTCTTACACATGAAAGTAATATATTTAAAATATGATGCGTAAGATACATGCAATCATGTGTTGTTTTATATCGTTAAAAGATTTATACTTACTTTAAAATGCTAATTATGTTATTATTGATGTTTTGAAAGAGAAAAAATGCTCAGAAGCATCTAGTAGTATTTGCCATATTACATGAGTTTGAAAACTAAATATTATGAGTTCAACCATAAATAACTAATTAATCAAAGGCAAATTTTGAACTAATGAATTGAAGGGTCAATCTGCCATTTTCAAGTAAGCGATCACATCAGCAAGAGTTAATATTTTTCAAGACCACATGGAGAAACCAACACAGACAGCACACGTGAACGTACCACAGCCGCCGGCCGGACAAGGGGGAAAAGGAGGTTGCGTCGGAGAAGAGAACAGAATCGTTCCATTAATGGGAGGGAAGAAGATGGAGACCTTACCAGTTTTGAAAAGTGGATGCTGAAATCAAAGCCCCACTATTTTCCTTGTGAACATCGCAGTGATGGAACAAACACAGAGTTTAACGTTCCCTGAAACTGGAGTGGAGCCCCATTAACAAATAAGCTACTCTTTTCAATAGAGAGAGAGAGATGGTCATCGTCATTATCTCATAGCTGGCTGGCTTCTCTTCCTCTCTCTCTCTCTCTCTAGGAGGTAGGCTTTCCAGAAAATAATGGAGAAGCAAGAATATTCTACCAAAAACATCAGAAAAAAAGAACTAGCCAGAATGGTCATTTGGATAACATTCATTCATAAAAAGCGCTGACAACAAAAAAAACATCGTTTAAAATTTTCAATTTTTAAAAATTATATCTATTCAATTCTAGTACTTTCATAACCTTCCCACATTGATTGATTATACTGTCGCTAATATTATCGGTGGACCATCCTAGTTAAACCTTGGACCGATCTGTAGAGTGGTTATATTATATATATATTGTTCTCAGTAGGAGAAGAAGAAATACATAATATCATGGACGACTCACCATCCTCCTATGTTCATATGGTTTTGTGATCGATCCCTCCTTCCCTTTTACATTCAAATTTTTAAAGCTATTCCCTCTTTAATACTTAGCTCTTTCTTTTGGTTTATCAACAATCATGATCATACCGGTTTAATAATTAAATGTATGGTGGGGATATGATGATCCATGCAGGTGCACCAGTTAATAGAGCACTGTCTGATATTGAACATGACCAAAGAAGAGTGCATGGAGGCTCTCTCTAAGAACGCAAACATTATACCAGTCATCACCTCTACAGGTCAGTCAATAAAATATGAAACGCAGAAAATGATTCTACTTATATACTTTTCTCCATGTAAAACAGTGTGGAATGAGCTAGAGAAGGAGAACAAGGAGTTCTTCAGAGGCTACTCAGAAACCCTAGAAGAGAAGAAGAAGAAGAAGAACGCTTTGGACAGTGGCAGTGATACAAGCAAAAGGATTCAACAAATATTGGGTGATTCTTCGAAAGGAAATTCCGACTTGTAGGATCGACGTCCAGTGTAATACCCATAAATTTTCTTTGGTTACCTCATATGTTGAATAGATATGGATTATTGTTTTTGATTGAGGATGAATTATACCTAGGTGTAATTAGTTAAATTAATGTTGAATTATACCGCGACCCAAAATAGACTAAACGGCAGACCAACTAGGTTGGACCTAGCCCAAAAGAGAAAGGCTGAATTGCGATTCAAGAAAATGTGAACCGTGGCCCAGATTGTTAAAGCTCGCCTCAATGGAAGTGAGTCGCCATCTTCCTTGTTGCAGCCTACTGTTCAACAGGTTGAGGAGAATGTCACCGTGGCTCAACGGATAGGGGGAGGAGTTACTAAAAAAAATTCCTTGTATAAATGCTCCAACGGATAGGGGGAGGAGTTACTAAAAAAAATTCCTTTCCTTTAAAAAAAATAATTTGAAAGATATTACATTTTTCTTTACTTAATAAATTTATTCCCTAAAATTTAGAACAATCTTAAAAGTAGCTTCAAATAAATTAGGATGCTTAGCCATCATCTCAAATTTAATTTCCCAAGTTGTTTTTCTTTCACTTAGTTTTTTCACTAAACTCAAACAAGAGGTACTTTATAGTGACACTGAACTCTGATATCACGTAGTAGAATTCTCTCAGGTTCTTGTACATAAAATACATCTTCTTGAATAGGTAATTCAGTCTCAAAAATGACATGTCAAGGGTCTGGAATGTACTTCCTTACCATATAGACATGGAACACAATGTGAATGTAATTCATATGTGGCAGTACATCCAATTGATAAGCCATTAAACCAATTCGTTCAATAAACCAAAATTGACTATATATGTTGGAGCTAACTTTCCTTTCAAACCAAAATAATTTATACCACAACAAGGTCACACCTTTAAGAACACAAAGTCGTTGGCTTTATACTCTATCTCTCTCCTCCAGATGTTTGCATAACTCTTCTGTTGACTTTGAACTGTAATCAAACATTCTTTAATCACTTAAACTTTCTCAATTGTTTCTTGAATCAAATCAAGCTCGAGAGTGGCATTCCTTGGCCTCAGCCCAACATAAAGATGATCTACACAGTGTCCCATATAAAGCTTCGTATGGCGAAACACCATTACTAGTCTAATAGTTGTTATAAACAAATTCCACCAAAGACAAATGACTTATCCAATTATCACTGAAATCCAGAATACAAGATCTCAATATATCCTCAAGAATATGAATCACCATTTGTCTAAAGATGATGTGTTGTACGCAAATTTAACTTCGTGCCCAAAGCTCTCTAAAGGGATGTCCAAGATTTCAATGTGAATTTCATATCTCTATCAGAAACAATACTCGATGGGACACCGTGAAGATATCGATGTTCTCGATATATAACTTACTTAGCTTCGTCAAAGAGAATTCCATTTTGACTAGAATGAAATCTGTAGATATCGTCAATTTATCAATAATCACCCATACAACATCAAATCTCTACACCATCCTAGGCAAGCTAGTCACAATATCCATGGTAATTGTATCCAATTTCTACTTAGGGATAGGCAGAGGCTGCAACAACCCAGCTAGTCTCTGATGTTCATCCTTAACCTATTGACAAGTCAAACACATGGATACATATTCGACTACATCTCATTTCATTCTAACCAACCAATACTAACACTTCAAGTCATGATACATTTTCGTGTTACCGGGATGAATAGAAAATCTGGACTTATGACCTTTTTCTAAGATTGCATGTCACAAATCCAAATCACTGGATACCACAACTCAATTTTTGAAAAATAGAAATCTATCAAAAATGATCTCCCAACTGTCAAACAGCTCACCAGCTTGAATTTTCCCAAATCTTTCTTTTAACTCATAATAAAACTTCTTTATATCTTTAACACGTTGAAGAAGTGTAGGGGTCTCTACTAAAATAAAAACTAGAACTATTTGACTATCTTAATGGTACTGTAGTTCATAATCCCCAATATTTAAACATCTTTTCCAATCACAAGACAAGAAAGAGACCTTTCAGGATAGCGACTCAAGGTATCGGCCTCAACATTAGCCTTTCTAGGATGATATTCCAAAGAAAAGTCATTGTCCTCCATATATTTAACCTATTGGCGTTATTGGAGATTCAAATCACATTGTGAGAAGAGGTACTTTAAATCCTTGTGATCCAAAAATACCTCAAATTTAGCACAATACAAATAGTTTCACCAAATCTTTAGAGGGAAGACAATAGTCACAAGCTCCCAATCGTGAGTATGGTAATTTTGCTTATGTATCTTTAACTATTGAGATGCATAAGCTATCACTTTATCATACTACATCTCAATGCATCCCAAACCAACTTTTAATGCATCTGTATGTACTGCATAAGCCCAACTCTCATTAGGTATAACCAAAGTTGGAGTAGTAGTCAATCTTTGTTTGAGCTCATCAAAAGTATTTGACACTTTTCGTTCTAATTAAATTTCATGTCCTTTCTAGTCAACTGTGTTAGTGACATAGCAATAGAGGAAAAGTTTTTCACGAACCAACAATAAAAACAACCAGACCCAAGAAACTACGCACCTCAATAATGTTTTTTGGGTGGCTTCCAATCTAACGAAGCCTTAACCTCAGTTGGATTCACTTAAATGCAATTTTGAGAAACAACATGGCCCAAAAATTTCACCTTAGTCATCCAAAAATTACACTTTTCCACTTTGCAAACTACTGATGTTCACACAGTGTCTGTAGAACAATTCTTAGATGCTCCATATGCTCATCAATAGTTTTAGAATATATATGAATATCGTCCATAAAAGTAGCTGGTACATTAGTCAATCCAAACGGAAACACCAAAAATTCAAAGTGTCCATAACGAGTCTAAAAGGCCGTCTTAGAAATATCTTCTTCAGGAATCTTCAGTTGGTGGTAATAGATCTCAAATCAATCTTTGAGAAGTACATAGATCCTCCCAACTGATCAAAAAAGTCATCAATCCATGGCAATAGATACTTGTTGTTGACTGTCACATGATTCAACTTCCGATAATCAATGCATAGGCGAAGCGAACCATCATACTCCTTTGCAAATAAAAATAGTGCACCACACAGTGAAATACTATTCTGAATAAACCCCTTTTGTAATAATCATTCAACTGGGTTTTCAATCCAGCAAGAGACATGCAGTACAGAGCAATAAAAATATAGTAGTAACAGCCAACAGATCAATACAAAACTCAATCACGCGATCGAGTGGAAACCCACACAGATCCTCATGAAAAACATCAGGGAAGTCACAAACCATTGGACACTCAGAATCCGACATGATCGTAACAAGCTCACCACTAATAATAAAAATACTCTCGTAAAACTTCAATCTTCTCCAACCAACCAAACAAGCTTGCAGAACAAGATCAATAGGAAACACATGGGTATTATATGGATGCACCATAAGTTTTTCGTCTTCCAACGTAAGAGTTACATTTCTCCCATGACAGTTGATTTTAGCCTTATACTAGCTCAACCAATCCATACCTAGGATTACATAAAACTGATCTATCAGTATAACTATCAGATCAACTGCTAGTTTGTGCCTGCCAACAATAAGGGTATCAAATCGGACAACAACATACATCTCATATTTCTTATTCATGGGGGTACTCAAAATTAGAGAATTTTCTAACTTTTCTATAGACATACCCATAACACGAACAAGAGATATAAAAACAAACAAATGCACAACTCTAGTGTCAAATAATACATCCACAATAGTATTAAATAAAGGAAGTGTACAATCAATAACGTCCTGGCCAAATTGATCAATAGGATTAGATCTTGAAATTGCATAAGCTTGGCCAATCAACTTCTCTTTGCCCTCCTCGATGAATTGGAAATAGCCTCAACCATCTTACTAGTAGATCCTACAAGACTGGTACTAGATGCATAACTCTATTGATACCTAGTAGATCTTTTAAAATTGTTACCAGTAGGCTAATACTGTTGCTGAAATGGCGGCCTGTAACTAACTGGCGGTAATATCCCAAATTTTCATTGAGCTAAAGACATAGCTTAAGTGATAAGTTTGGAAATGATAGGAACTGTGTTGGATAAGTAAAGATATTGGTCAAGAGAAACATAGATGGAATAAGTGAATTATGATACCCTGTTATGTTCATAGTTAGAAGGATTGAAGTTAATTGGAGAATTGTACGATGATACTTGAAGTTATATTGGACGATATTGTAACAACCCGATCCTAAATATTTCCATTAAATGATGTAATCAACTTTGGCAATGGCATGTATGTAATACGTTTCGCCACTATGCACGTTAAGCTATAACTTGTAATTTTGTGGGAATCAATTTCAGACAAAAACTTAGTCGAAAATGGACTTTTAGTCAATTCGAACGCATGTGGACAACTTTACGGACGTGAAGTGTCGTCTGCAACAGACCTGGGACATCGCCCAGACCTTGGGTCGACTTGGGACACGATTCGGCGTCCTAACATTTCTCTGTCATGGAGTTGTGGATGATAGCGCGAACAATGCGGATGATGGCAAGACGCGTCCGCATCGAATCTGTCCAATTCTGGAGACTTTTGGATGATAACAGATGATGGCGGATGAGGAAATGAGTCCTCTGAATTGAATCTGTCCAAATCTTGGACACTTTTGGACGACACCGCGGACGAGGTAAGGCTTCGTCCGCATCTACTCTGTTCGATTTTTGAACACATGCAGACGACGCGTGCGGACGTGGACTGGCATCCGGACCTAGACTGTGGATGGTACAGATAGGGACAAGGACGCCTCTCCTCGTCCCCAAGCATGATTTAGCCTAAGGATTTTGGCCTTGCGAATGAATGCAGACGAGATCAAGTCGTCCGCACTCATCCGAATCATCGCAGAATTGTGAAGACAGAGATTTAAAATCAGAACGAAAGTGATACCCAACCAATAAACCACCACCTCTCGATAAGAAATCACACGCTCAGACAGACCAACAGAGATTTGTCTACTACTAGACATACGGGTTGTCCCAGGTGAGCCTATTTCTTCAGCCCTTCATCCCGCTCTTCTTGGTTGTTCTTCCTGGAGAAGGTTTCTGTAAGGGTTGCTATTTGGAGCTAAGGAGGAACCTGCTGTCCAAGGAAGGAGAGTCTTCAAGGGTAAGGAATGGGTAGTTGGTGGCCATTTGGAGGCCCTACACCCAAGTAAATGTGTGTGTGAGTGATTGGGTTGCTGTAGAAATTCTGTAGTCTATAGTTGCTTTTAGTTTTTGCCGTGTAGTGGCTGCTGTACATTATTAGTTTCTTTATCTCTCACATTTTTCTCTAGGTACCTTACTAGTTGTTATGTCTTATTTATGTTAAATGCTTACTTCCCTGTGAAAGTGTTAGTTGAGTTTGAATGAAATCAAGAAAGGATGTTTAAAACGGATAAAAAGTATGAAAGAATGACTAAGGGGTTCTAACGTTATTACAAATGGTGATTTCATTATATAGGTAATTTTTGAGTAGCCTTTTAGTTAATAGCTCATGTGTATAGATTACTCGTGTTTGATAACCACTACTACCGACTTTGAATATTGAAGAGCATGTCATTCGTTGTATTATTTACTAATAATCATCGCTGCTAGTAGTTGTTTGGAGACACATTTTGTCTTCTGTTTCAATAGTTTTACTGCTATATATATATTATCATTATGAAGCTCATTTTTTCTGCCTTCATTCGATTTGTGCTTACTGCTATAGGTTAGAGTTTAAAAAGCATGAGTTATAAGCACGGTTTACTGTCTCATTTGTTATTAGTCTCTGTTGTTTTAGATGACTGGATGTACATCTCCCTGCTTTAATTTATGAATTTGTCACTGTATAGGATCGATTATAAATCATGTTTTACTGCTTTGTTTTCAATATTTTGTTGTTGTTTATAGTTAGTTAAAAAGTATGTTTCCGTTGCTTCATTTTTTGTTAATTCCTATGGCTATTGTCACCATTCAAGGAGTATGTTGTCACTATACAGATTTAATATTAATACTGCAGAATTTAATTGTTAGGAAGCACATTTTACTGTTCATCACATCATTTTCGTTCGCTGATATGTTAGCCGACTTATAAGCATGCCTCGCTGTTTTATTTCAAATTTTCTTGCTGTTATTTGGTGATGTTGAGAAACATGATTTCACCTTTTGTATCATTATTGCTATTGTACTTATTGTCATTAGAGAGCATGATTCGTAGGGATAGTTTGCTATTTGGCCTTGTGTTTGATTACTGCTATTATCAGTCACCCAAAAGCATGACTTGTCGTTTATGTAGTCGTATGTTACTACTGTTTCAATTGTCAATTGAATGCATTATTAGTAAGTATTTTCTTATGCATTACTAGTTACCCAAAAGCATGGTTAGTTGTTCATTTCTACTATTATGTTCATCGTTTAGAAGCATGCCTTATCGTTCTAGTTTTCAATACTTTGCTACTGCTTATTATTATTTGAGAAGCATGTCTTGCTGTCTCATTTCGATTGCTATTCATTTTTATAGATAATTATTAAAATTGCACGTTCGCCATTCTATCCTTCATAATTGATGCTGCATATAACCATTTAGATAACACGTTTCGTTGTTTTGCCTTAACAATTTTACTGTTGATTATTTCCGTCGTAAGAAGCATGTTTACATCACTTATTTCAATAATCCAATGCTACTCTATGTTGTCATGCTCGTTCCGTTACTAATGCATAAGTTCATTACGCTTAATAGCATGTAAACTGTTAGCTATTCAATTGAAATCGATGATGAAGCATGCTATTGATTTCTATTATTCTAGTTAAGCTTGGTCTCATTCAGACACTATGCTTAGTAAATCTTAATTAACCGTTTAGCATGTTCTTTCTTTTCATATTGCCCTACGTAATGCATGGATACACCTTGTTTTTCCTATGTGCTCTGTATTACACCATTTTATGGTTGATTGTAGATCCTTTAAAGCATTGTTACTTATTGTCCATGTATGTGTTAGTCAAGGGTAGAAGCATCATAATGCATTCACGTAATATAAACAAAGTAGGGAGTACTCCCTCGGGGTGGTACTCACATGCATTGTAAGGAAAAACGATAAGAAAACGAAAGTAAAGAATAAGGGAGTTGGGGGGCGGATGGGTAGCGGCCATAGTCTGGCAATTAGGCAATGCCCCTGCCTTATCGGGAATGGGACCTAGTTGCCCATAGGAGGTTAGGTATGATCAGCTATACCATCCCATATGGGTCTTCCAATCTCCAGCTTAAAGTACGAGTAAAGAACAAATGAAAGAACCAACATAATGAAAGAATTGGTTTGGATGGCCCCCATTCCAAAAGAAACTAAAGAGAGACATATGCACTTATTTTAACCTATTTCCTTACTAAGTGTAAGCTCACGTCCTTACTTCTGGTGTAGGTAATGAAGTAATTGTACTTGGAGTGGCAAAAAAGGCCATTCCCGTGGAGCCTGTGGCGTATCCGGAGGAGGCGAAACCTGAGTAGAGTAGTATGGTATCACGAAAAGGAAGAAGAAGTTGTTTTGCAAGGGCTCTAACGTCAAACTTGGTTTGTAAACGTTAAATTTCTATTTTTTTCAACCCTTTTAAAATACTTATTCAGGATATTAATTTGGAAATTTAAATCTTAGACTTTTATTAACGTTTTTAAGTGATGCTTCAATTATGCTTCCGCTAAATCTATCAATCATAATTTTTCCCTGATTTAATTGACTATTTTAGTAAGTTGGTCACGATTGGATTTTAGCGCTCTGATTTTAAAAGTTGAAAGGTTACTAAATAATGTTTTTCTTATTCCTATCGTTTAGTAAAAACTTATAATTTTCATGTACTTTTAAGATAAGTAAGAATGTTTCTTGTGACGTTTTCGCTCATGTCCCAAAGGATTTAATATTTTAATGTAACATTTAAAACAAGTAAGAATCCGGGTCGTTACAGTTGGTATCAGAGCAATACTACTACTCGTGCATTTCACCGTGGATAACCTTGACTCAACGGGTAATGCCCATTCGATTGTAAGTTTTTCTCCTTATGTTGTTAAGATGATTATTTAAATCAACTACACCATAGCGTAGAAATGTATAGAACTATGACTAAGGAATATGTTCCCCTGAATGATTTATGCTTTCCTTTAATAATTTTTCCCTTAAACGTATCTGTTACACTATAATATGGACACGTAGGAGATTAAAATGGCTAGACAAGGAAGAGGACGCATGCCTGGTATAGGAGTTGTGCCCCAGGGGCCCGATCAGTACGAGGGCCATGGTCGGGATGAGACTCTAGAATGCTTGGCAGCAATTATAGAGCAACAGTCACGTCAGATCGAGAGGCAGAACCAATTTATAGGGCAGCAATCTCGATATTGTTGAGGTTCATGGGCCAAGACCACAACAACGGTAATGGGAACCACCGAGATATGCAATTGCAGCCGATCCAGAGGGGGGCCGGTGGGAGAGATTCCAGAAACTCAAGCCGCCTTGCTTCAATGGGGATGTATCCGATATTTCAGGAGACGAGGAGTGGATACGTTCCATGGAGGACAAGTTTTCCTACGCTGAGATCAGTGAGGCAGAGAAGGTTAAGTGTGCGGCATACTACTTGAGCCACGGGGCCGGATTTTGGTGGGATACGGTCCAGGCCACCCAGGATGTAGCAGTTCTCACTTGGGATGATTTTAAGGAGTTGTTCAATGATAAGTACTTCAATCACACTGTCCATACCCAGAAGGAGACAGAGTTCATGCACATATGCTAGATGGGAACTGTGGTGGAGTATGCCCAATAGTTCTAGGCCTTATCTCATTACGCTCCTACGGGAAGCCGAGTCACGTAGCCAGAAACTGCCCGATCCAGCACATAAACCAAGGAGTTGTGGCCCCAAGAGTTTTCGAGGATAAATTGTACGGGATCGAGGATGATGACCAGTCGACTATAGTAGCAGGTACGCCCTATTTAGTTGATAAATTGTACATATAATTGCTTTTCCCTTTAGACAAAGTAGGGATTTACCTTTGAATAAATAACTTACCAAATCCCCTTAAGAACAATCTATATAAAGGAGCGTGCATCGTATGTCTTATTTGATTCGGGTGCTACGCACTCATTCATCTCCACCAAGTTCTGCGAGCAGGTAAACTGCTTCTCCAGCAACATGAACTATACACATCAAGTGCTACTTCCTTCTAGCGATCGACTGATTACCAATGGAATGCTTAGAGACTATGCAGTGGATATCAACGGCCGTTTATTTTGGGCCGATCTAATTATCATGGATTTGAAAGTTTACGACATCATAATTAGGATGGATTGGCTGACAGCACATCAAGAAACTATTGACTGTAAAAAGAAGGAGGTTCACTTTTATCCTCCGGGGTGGTGAGCACACACCTTCCGTGGGACTAAAGAGAAGGGGAAATTTCCTATCATCTTGGCACTCAAAGCAGACAAATTACTAAGGAATGGGTGTGATGGATTTCTGATCAATGTGATTGACATTACAACAGTCACTGAGGTTAAAATGGAGGATGTTACGGTGGTGCACGATTTTGCGAATGTCGTTCTCGACGATCTTCTCGGTTTGCCCCCGGACCGTGAGATCGAATTCGAGATCAATTTGCAGCCCGGTACAAATCCTATTTCTAAACACCTGTATCAGATGGCACCCGCCAAACTACAAGAGTTAAAAGTACAACTGGAGGAATTGGTCGCTAAGGGGTTTATTCGTCCCAGCTTTTCTCCTTGGGGCGTGCCAGTATTATTCGTCAAAAAAAAAAAGATGGGACCCTAAGAATGTGCATCGATTACAGGGAGATAAATAAAGTGACCATCAAGAATAAGTATCCGCTTCCTAGGATTGACGATTTGTTTGACCAATTAAGCGGTGCTAGGGTATTCTCAAAGATTGATCTCCGCTCAGGTTATTACCAGTTGAAGGTTAAGCCCGAGGATATACCGAAGACTACATTTCGCACGTGATACAGACATTATGAATTCTTGGTGATGTCTTTTGGGCTGACTAACGCCACAGCAGCTTTCATGGACCTGATGAACCATGTTTTCTAGGACTATCTGAACAAATTTATTATCGTCTTCACTAACGACATTTTGATCTATTCCCGGTTAGAATAGGAGCATTGCGAGCATCTACGAGTAGCCTTATCTGTTCTTAGGCAACACCAGTTGTACGCGAAGTTTTCTAAGTGTGAATTCTGGCTTAGCAAGGTTGGTTTTCTAGGCCATGTTATTTCTGCAAAAGGTATATCAGTAGACCCGGCTAAGATACAGGCAGTGGTGAACTAGACACAGCCGAAAAATGTTGGAAAAGTAAGGAGTTTTCTAGGCTTCGCCGGTTATTACCGACGTTTTATTGATGGCTTTTCGAAGATCGCTCTTCTACTCACTGGCCTGACCAAGAAGACTGCCCGATTTTGGTGGTCTAGCGAGTGTGAGAACAGTTTTCAAGAACTAAAGCATAGACTAACCACTGCCCTAGTATTGACATTACCCACGGAGGATGGCGACTTCTGTATCTATTGTGACGCATTGAAGAGAGGACACGGTGGAGTTCTTATGCAGCATGGAAGAATTATTGCCTACGCATCCCGACAGCTTAAGATCCACGAGTAGAATTACCCCACTCATGATTTGGAACTCGTAGCCTTGGTATTCACTCTCAAAGTGTGGAGACATTATTTGTATGGGCAGCACTATGAGTTTATTCAGATCATAAAAACCTCAAGTATATCTTCACCCAAAAGGAGTTAAATATACGTCAGCGGCAGTGGCTCGAATTTGTCAAGGACTACGACTGTGAGATTAAATACCATCCAGGGAAGGCTAATGTCATTTCGGATGCTCTCAGCCGCAAGACTTCAGTGATGAGTATAATATGCAGAGAAATGTCTGCTAAACTCCAGAGAGATCTCCAGGGACTAGAGGTGCAGATAATCCCAGTACCCTTGGATGTGGCCCTGATGCCCTCTATTATTGAACAAATCAAAGAGGCCCAGCAAAATTATGAGGTATGCAAGGATTTCAAGTTGAATCCGACCTTTTCAAAGTATCATAATCTCTCTACATCCGCTGATGGCATTATTAAGTATAAAAACCAATGGTACGTGCCCAACGATCCGACTGTACGCAAAAAAATCTTACGAGGAGCCCACTCTTCCAATTTCTTTGCATATCCGGGAAGTAATAAGATGTACCGAGACCTGAAAACCCATACTATTGGCCCAATATAAAGTATGATATCGCCAAGTTTGTGTCATATTGCCACATATGTCAGCATGTTAAGGCCAAACAACAGCGACCAATGAGAGTACTCCAATCACTGCCAATTCCTCTGTGGAAATGGGAGCTCGTCACCATGGATTTTATCACTTGCTTGCCCAAGACAGTTAAGGGTTAGGTGCCATTTGGGTAATCGTGGATCGGTTGACTAAGGTGTCACACTTCCTGCCAGTAGCTATGACATATACCATGAATCAACTTGCCAATCTGTATATCAAAGAAATCATCTGATTTCACGGCGTTCCAGTTTCCGTTGTATCAGATTGGGACCCGCGCTTTACTTAGGAATTCTGGAAGAGTTTGAGCAGAGCTATGGGCACAGAATTGAAATTTAGCACAGCATTCCATCCTTAAATCGACGGCCAAAGCGAAAGGACAATTCAGACACTCAAGGATATGTTACATGCCTACATTCTCAAATTTCATGTCAAGTGGAGTAAAATTCTACCATTGATCGAGTTCGCGTACAATAATAGCTTCCAGGCCACTATAGGTATGGCACCCTACGAGGCTTTGTATGGGAGGAAATGCAGATCTCCCTTGTATTGGGATGAGGTGGGCGAAGCTGCACTCTATGGCCCCAAGATTGTACAGAAAATGGTAAAGTCTCTGGCTCTAATCAAGCAGAGAATGTTAGCAGCACAGAGCCGGCAAAAGAGCTATGCAGACAACCAACGACGGAACCTGGAATTCATTGAAGGTGATAGTGTGTTCTTGAAGGTATCTCCTTTCAAGGGCATTGTGCGGTTCCGCAAGAGGGGAAAGCTCAACCCCAAATATGTGGGACCCTATGTGATCACGAAGAAAGTAAGACCGGTCGCATATAAGCTGTAGTTGCCCGATTGCATGCCGAGCATGAACGATGTCTTCCGCGTATCGATGCTCAAGAAGTGCCTTGGCAATGCAGCCGAATTAACCCCTTCCGACGATAATATCGTTATGCAACCCAACCTGAGCTACAATGAGAGGCTTGTCCAGATCCTCGACTCAAGAGTGAAAGAGCTACGGCGAAAAAGAATTCTACTAGTCAAGGTACTATGGTAGAATCACAGCCGCGAAGAGGCTACTTGGGAGAAAGAAGACAACATGAGGGCTAAGTACCTCGAGCTGTTTAGTAGAAAAATTTTGGGGACCAAAATTTTGTAAGGGGGGTAGGATGTAACAACCCGACCCTAAATCTTTCCGTTAAACGATGTAATCAACTTTGGCGATGGCATGTATGTAATATGTTTTGCCCCTATGCACATTAAGCTGTGACTTGTAATTTTGTGGGAATCAAATTCGGATAAAAACTTAGTCGCAAATGCGAAGGAAATGGACTTTTAGTTAATTCAGACACATGCAAACAACTTTGTGGACGTGAAGTGTCGTCCGCAACACACCTAAGATGTCGCCCAGACCTGGGAAACTTGGGACGTTGTTTGGTGTCCTAACCTCGCTCTGTCATGGAGTTGCGGGCGATAGCGCGGACGATGGCAGGACACGTCCACATCGAATCTATCCAAGTCTGGAGACTTTTAAACGATATCGGACGATGGTGAATGAGGAAAGGAGTCGTCCGAATTGAATCTGTCCAAATCCTAGACACTTTCGCACGACATCGTAGACAACTGCGGACAAGGTGAGGCTTCGTCTGCATTGACTTTGTTTGATTTTTGAACACATGTGGACAACGTGTGCGGACGCAGACTGGCGTCCAGACCTAGACTGCAGACGGTACGGATAGCGACGAGGACGCCTCTCCTCGTCCCCAAGCGTGATTTAGCCTAAAGATTTTGGCCTTGAGGACGAATGCGGACGATATCAAGTCGTCCACACTCGTCTGAATCATTGTATAACTATGAAGAGAGAGATTTAAAATCAGAACAAAAGTGATACCCAACCAATAAACCACCACCTCTCGACACGAAATTGCACGCCCAGACCGAGCAACAGAGATTTGTCTACTACTGGAGGTATGGGTTGTCCCAGGTGAGCCTATTTCTTCAACCCTTCATCCCGTTCTTCTTGGTTGTTTTTCCTGGAGAAGGTTTCTGCAAGGGTTGCTATTTGGAGATAAGGAGGAACCTGCTATCCAAGGAAGGAGAGTCTTCAAGGGTAAGGAATGGGTAGTCGATGGCCATTTGGAGGCCCTACACCTAAGTAAGTGATTAGGTTGCTATAGAAATTCTGTAGTCTGTAGTTGCTTTTAGTTTTTGCTGTGTAGTGGCTGTTGTACATTATTAGTTGCTTTAACTCTCACATTTTTCTCTAGGTGCCTTACTAGTTGTTGTGTCATATTTATGTTAAATGCTTACATCCCTGTGAAAGTGTTAGTTGAGCTTGAATGAAATCAAGGAAGGATGTTTAAAACAGATGAAAAGTATGAAAGAATGACTTAGGGGTTTTAACGTTGTTACAAATGGTAATTTCATTTTATAGGTAATTTTTTAGTAGCCTTCTAATTAATAGCTCATGTGTATAGATTATTCATCATATGTTCACCGTTTCATTTATCATAATGTCTGTTGACGTTGTGGACATTCGAAAAGCATGACTATAGCTGTTCGTTTTCACCCTTCTTGCTGTTATTTTTTTCATGTAGAAGTATGTATTAGCTACTCGTGTTTGATAACCACTACTACCACTTTGTTTATTAAAGAGCATGTCATTCATTGTATTATTCGCTAACAATCATCATTGCTAGTAGTAGTTAGGAGACACGTTTTGTCTTCCGTTTCAATAGTTTTACTGCTATAGATATATTATCATTATGAAGCCCGTTTTTCTACCTTCATTCGATTTGTGCTTACTGCTATGGGTTATAGTTTAAAAAGCATGAGTTATAAGCACGGTTTACTGTCTCGTTTGTTATTAGTCTCTGTTGTTTTAGATGACTAGATGTACATCTCGCTGCTTTAATTTACGAATTTTTCACTGTATAGGATCGATTATAAATCATGTCTTACCGCTTTGTTTTCAATATTTTGTTGTTGTTTATAGTTAGTTAAAAAGCATGTTTCTATTGCTTCGTTTTTTGCTAATTCCTACTGCTATTGTCACCATTCAAGGAGTATGTTGTCGTTGTTTGGATTTAATATTAATACTGTAGAATTTAATTGTTAGGAAGCACATTTTACTTTTCATCACATCATTTTCGTTCGGTGATATATTAGCCGACTTATAAGCATGCCTCTCTGTTTTATTTCAAATTTTCTTGCTGTTATTTGGTGATGTTGAGAAACATGATTTCACCTTCTGTTTCATTATTGCTATTGTACTTATTGTCGTTAGAGAGCATGATTCGTAGGGATAGTTCACTGTTTTGCCTTGTGTTTGATTACTGCTTTCATCAGTCACTCGAAAGCACGACTTGTGGTTTATGTAGTCGTATGTCACTACTGTTTCAATTGTCAATTGAATCCATGATTAGTAAGTATTTTCTTATGCATTACTAGTTACCCAAAAGTATGGTTAGTTGTTTGTTTCTACAATTATGTTCATCGTTTAGAAGCATGCCTTATCGTTCTAGTTTTCAATACTTCGCTACTGCTCATTATTATTTGAGAAGCATGTCTCGCTGTCTCATTTTTATTGCTATTCACTGTTATAGATAGTTATTAAAATTGCACGTTCGCCATTCTATCCTTCATAATTGATGCTGCATATAACCGTTTAGATAACACGTTTCGCTGGTTTGCCTTGACAATTTTACTGCTGATTATTTCCGTCATAAGAAGCATGTTTGCATCACTTATTTCAATAATTGTATGCCACTCTATGTTGTCATGCTCGTTCCGTTACTACTGCATAATTTCATTACGCTTAATAGCATGTAAACTGTTAGCCATTCAATTGAAATCGATGATGAAGCATGCTATTGATTTCTATTATTCTAGTTAAGCTTGGTCGCGTTATGACACTATGCTTAGTAAATCTTAATTAACCATTTAGCATGTTCTTTCTTTTCATATTGCCCTACGTAATGCGTGGATACACCTTGTTTTCCCTATGTGTTCTGTATTATGCCATTTTATGGTTGATTGTAGATCCATTAAAGCATTGTTACTTCTTGTCCATGTATGTGTTAGTCAAGGGTAGAAGCATCATCATGCATTCACGTAATAGAAACAAAGTAGGGAGTACCCCCTTTGTGTGGTACTCACGTGCATTATAAAGAAAAATGATAAGAAAACGAAAGTAAAGATTAAGGGAGTTGGGAGGTAGATGGGTATGCCCCTACCTTATCGAGAATGGAACCTAGTTGCCCATAGGAGGTTAGGTCCGACCAGCTATACTATCCCATACGGGTCTTCCAATCTCCAGCTCGAAGTACGAGTAAAGAATGAATGAAAGAACGAAAGTAATGATAGAATTGGTTTGGATGGCCCCCATTCCAAAAGAAACTAAAGAGAGACATATGCACTTGTTTTAACCTATTTCCTTACTAAGCGTAAGCTCACGTCCTTACTTGTGGTGTACGTAATGAAGTGATTATACTTGGAGTGGCGAAGGAGGCCATTCCCGTGGAGCTTGTGGCATATTCGGAGGAGGCGAAACCCAAGTAGAGTAGTATGGTATCACGAAAAGGAAGAAGAAGTTGTTTGCAAGGGTTCTAACGTCAAACTTGGTTTGTAAATGTTAAATTTCTATTTTTTTAAACCCTTTTAGAATACTTATTCAGGATATTACTTTGGAAATTTAAATCTTAGACTTTTATTAACGTTTTTAAGTGATGCTTCAATTATGCTTCCGCTAAATCTATCAATCATAGTTTTCCCCAATTTAATTTACTATTTTAGTAAGATGGTAACGATCGAATTTTGGTGCTCTGATTTTAAAAGTTGAAAGGTTACTAAATAACGTTTTCCTTATTCCTATCGTTTAGTAAAAATTTAAAATTTTTATGTACTTTTAAGATAAGTAAGAATGTTTCTGGTGACGTTTTCACTCGTATCCCAAAGGATTTAATATTTTAATGTAACATTTAAAAAAAAAGTAAAAATCCAGGTCGTTACAGATATCAATTGGATTGATAATCAATGGAGGTAGTAAGAGAAAATATATTTTGATGCAATTGGATATTATAAGGTTGAAGATATAGGATTTATACCATTTTAGGACATATTGGATTTAGTGTGAAATTATGTGGAGGAATGATGAAATATAATGTATATGTTGAAGGTTAGATTATTTGGAAGAGTGAATTATAGTTTATTAAAAAGTATATGTATATATATATATATATATATATATATATATATTGTCAGGTTATTTTTGCATGGAATAACGAAATAATCTAGAAATTTAATGCTTAGAATTGGTGGTTGATCATCGAGATACGATCAACCAGCGTCGATAGACTGGCATGAGTGTATGAAGAATTTTGGCGGACGTTTGACTACATGGTGGTTGATTGACTAATTGAAGAATTGATCGACCGCCATTTATGAAAGCCATTTATGAAGACCATCTGAAGAGCTAACACGATGTGAAGACGAAAGGAAGTCGTCTGGAATGTTTGAATGTTGAAAGAGCTAATGGACATTGATGGACTACATCTCTTGGCCTTCTATCTTCCTTTGGACATTGTGTAATACCCTGATATTTTTAATTATCGGTATATTACAAGGCGTATTAGGAGTGTTAGGCCTAAGGGTATTTGAGTGATAAGGAATAAATTGGATTTAATTTGCTAAATTAAATCAATTGAGGGGTATTTTAAAGCTAATGAATAGATTGGATAAATTGGATTAAATTTAATAAATTAAAGGATTTAATTGAAATGGGATTAGAAAATTTAGTGGATTGATTAATGAAGGATTTGAGGGCAGAGGATATAGGTAAACCAGTTCGAGTGAACCATTTCTTGGTGGAGAAAAGAATGGCTCATAGGCCATTCTTTGCTGAAGGCCAAGGAATGGCCTTCGGCCATTCTCAAAAATGAAGAGAGATAGAGAGTGGAAGGGAGAGGTGACGAGGGAGTGAGGGCACGATGGGGAGGAGATAACGACGATGGGTCCGGCATGCACGACGTCCAAGCGTGGAGTGGAGCGGCGAGATGCGGTGGTTCGCGGCTAGGGCTCATGAATCGGGGCTCCGGGTCGATGTTGCTGCTAGGCTTTCGGCAATGGGATGAGGTACGTCGATGATTATTTTCTCCTTTTCCGTGTTCTGTTGGCCTGCTGTGATGGTTGGGGGTGGCAAGGGTGTTTGGGCTCGGCATCTTTGCGGGGGAGCGCTGGCGTGACTTGTGGTTCTTGCTGGCGTGGCTTCCGGTTTGGCGTGGACCGGCTAGAGGCCAGTGGTCCAGCTTTCAGGTCAAACTGAGTTCCTTGCTCTAGAAGCCGACAACAAGGACACGTAGAGGAATGGAGGGAGACAAGTAGAGCATGGCTTGGTGTGCAGGGGAATGGCTCTGGTGTTCTGGCTCGATTGCTGCTATGTTAAAGAAGAAGGAATGGTCGAAGCAAGGAGAGGAAAGAGCAGAGCTCTCTGGAGCGGGTTGAGCTGTGACAATGAGCTGCTGAAGCTTGGAGCTCTCTGGAGAGGAAGCTGGATACTCTGGAGATGTCATCCATGAGCTGGAGTGCTAGAGCTGGAGTTGGCGTTCCCTGCTTGTGTCTTCGGTAATGGTAAGAATCGGGTAGTGTCAGGCGTCTAAGCCTTACCCACGAGTATAGGATAGGTTGCTTTGTTGTGTTTGTTCTGAATGTTTCTTGGTTGATTTATTTGTTGTGAATTTCCTATTGAATCCCTAGCTGCTTGCTATTTCCTTATTGGTTATTGGTTGATAATGTCCTGAATTGCTTACTGTTATTGTTACTAGATGGCTCGTAGACGATGATTCCTTGAATTATATTATGTTGTTAGAGTAGGGTTGGTTTACTGCATTTTGTTAGCTCTGTGATCGTTAGCTCTATGATTTCTGTTAAGTTCTGTAATTCCCTTTATAGTTAGATAATATTCCTTAGATAATATTTGGCTATTACTTCCTTGTTTAGTTAATTAGTAGAATTGTTTTAGTATTTAAATTTTGTTTTATTGTTAACCCTTTCCTTACTAAGCCTTTTTAGGCTTATAGTTTACTCGTGGTATAGGTACTCGCAGGAGAAGATAGCGTGTGGACTCGATACAGTTGAGAAGGGATTTGCACGCGCAAGCTTGTGGTCGGCCAGGCAAAGAGAAGTAAGAAATAATCGGGTTGTAAATTAAATCAAGTTTTATGAATTGTAAATTAAGCGTATTTAAATTGTTTAGTATTTCCTTAATCAAATGAATTTCTTTACGCTTCCGCAGCATTTTAAATAAATGATTTTATTTATAATGCTTCCGCATTTTTGTTAAAAAATGGATTTTTATAACGAGTTTTTATAAATGGTTGGTAGCGGTCTGGATTAGGCGAGCTCTAACACGTTTTCTTAAATTTTAACGCATTTTCAAAAAGTGACAAAAAATCCGGGTCGTTACACATTGATAAGGTGCTAGAAAAATTACCTATAAATGGAGAGACGATGGCAGTGATGTTTCACAGAGAGGAAGAAAAAGTGCATCGTTACTCTGCCCAAATGGTTGTTGAAGGAGCTCTAAGGGTTAAGGAAACTCTGCTGACATGGAGAGAAACTGCAATGGTTCAGTGTGAGGATAGAAAGCCATGAGTGTAAAAAATATGGGGATATATCATAAATTAAATATTTTTTTTCCCCCTTAGAGCAATTTAAACAACTCATAATTTTCTCCCTTTATAAAATTATCACAAAGCATATATGAGGGAATTGAAAACATTAAGAACCATTCATTTGCAAGACCAAATAAGATACCAATTGAAAAATATTCATGACGATTCAAGTTAGAAAAATATTCTCTCCCCCTATCTCGATGCACAAACTCAATTCGTTGGGGATAAAATGATGCCAAATTAAAATACTTTTAACAAAGATACCAAGACAAAAAAATAATTTCAATGATACCAAAAACAAAATAATACCAATTTAAGAAATAGATTCAATGATACCAATAGTTGTATTAAAATTTAAACTCAAAAGTACCAATTGAAATAATCTATCTTTAAAAGATAATCAAGTTAAAATCATTTCTCTCCTCATAAATCAATGCAATTAATTGAATTATTGGGGATTGAAATTCAAGATAGATATCAATTGTTAAAGTTCAAAACAATAGACAATTATTGATACAAATTGAAAAGGTCAAGGGAAAAGGAAATTATTGATACCAATAGGAATACAAGAAGTTTTCTTCTCCATTTTTGTCAAAAATACCAAATCATTTGGGAAAATAAGCATCAAATTCATACAATTTTATTTTCTCCCCCTATGTTAATGACCAATTTTAAATATATGGGGAATCTCAAAACTTCAAAACAAAACAATAATCTCTAAATAATTATCTCTCCCCCTTTGTCACAAAACAAATTCAATCCAATGGCAAAACACATCAAAATTGGTCTATTGTTTTAATATATATGCTTTAAAAAAACCAATTGTTGGAATCATGCAAAATATACCAATTGAAGAATAGAAAATAAACCAATTATACCAATTGAAGAAATGATAAACTAATGATACCAAAAAAAATATGTGCAAACATAAAAAAAAAAAAAAAACAATATCAATCACAAAAAAAAAAAAAATAGTTTAAACCTCTATGCAAGTAAAATAAATTTAGTATATCTCCACCAATGCATTTTCATCTTTATCATATTGGAGGTATTTTTGAGGTCTCTCCCTTTTATTTTTAGGATATTCAAGTATCCATTTCCTTCAAGCTGCTTGGGAGAATCTCCAACTACAACAAAATCAATTTGGTTTCTTTGGTACCCAAATCTTTTTGGGTCCATTTGTTATAGGTTTTGTTCCTTTAGGAACCCACACAAACTTAGAATTCAAATTAGATTTTAAATTAACATTCAATTTCAATGGACAAATAAAAGGTTTGTGCCCAATACAATTACACACATTACAAGTAGATGGGCTAACAAAGAAATTATTGTAATTTTTCTTTTTAGCAAATGGTTGATAACAAATACCGACTTTATCAAATGTAACTCTTTGTGAACTTAAAAATATATTAAAATTTTTGCTACCGTTAGTGAATTTAAACACTATAGAGTTCAAATCATCATTTTTAGCTTTCAATTCATAAACATCATTCTCAAGAGATTTAATTGTACAATTCAAGTCCTCATTCATGCTCTTTAACTTAACAATTTAATTCTCAAAAGATTTAGTCAAATTAGCATGTTTTTCAATCAAATTGTTGCTTTCCTTTTTCAACAAATTATATCTACATTTAAGCTCATTGAAACTCTCAAGCAATTCATTAAAAGCATCTAGCAAATCATTATTATCATTATCATTATCGAAATCTCTTGACGAAGAATCGTGTACCTTTTCTTCATTGGCCACGAAGCAAATGTGTGAAACCTCTTCAATCTCTAAAGAGGAGCCCTCACTATCATTCCATGTGGCCTTGAATGCTTTCTTCTTTGAGGCTTTAGGCTTCTTCCTTGCCTTAGGGCATTCTGTGGATAAGTGGTCGGGTTTTCCACACCCATACCACACAACAACTTTCTTACCCTTTTCATTCTTCCTTTGAAAGCATTTGTCCAACTTCCGGGTGAAGTGCTTGCTTTTCATCTTCTTCTTCATCCTCTTCCCTAGAATCTTCCTCTTCCTTGGAATCATTTTTAGAGCTTGAGGAGGCTTTGGAAGCTAGAGTCTTTGGAAGAATTCCCTTCACCTTTTGTTCCTCCTCCTCGTTCTCCATTAATGTGATCTTGTGCGTCATTAGGGAACCGATGAGTTTCTCCATCGTTAGGACCTTAAGATCGTGTGCCTCTTGGATAGCCGTCACTTTAGATAGCCACCTGCTCAGTAGACACCTAAGAACTTTTCTTACCAACTCTTCGTTGAAATAAGATCTACCAAGCACTTTTAAACCATTAGTAATATTAGTAAAACACGTGAACATACAAATAATGGTTTCATCTTTTTCCATGCAAAATAATTCATAATCATGAATGAGCATATTCAATTAAGTTTCTTTTACTTGATTAGTGCCCTCGTATGTGATTTCAAGTAATTTCCATATTTCACAAGTATTTTCACACGATTGCACTCTATTAAACTTATCACGACATTTAAGCTCAACTTACGCATAACAATATCATTATATTCATCATCAGTCTTTGGAACATTCAAACCATTTTCAAGTTTAAGCAGAATGTAAGACCCATTTTGAATAATTTTCCAAAGATTATAATATATAGATTGAATATAAATTTTTATCCTAGTTTTCCAATATGCGTAATCACTACCATCAAAATATGGAGGCCTAGATGTAGTTTGACCTTCATTATGCATTTTAAAAGCCATTATAACTTATATACTCAATAGATGCAATCTAAAATATCCAAGCAATCCAAAAATCAATAGATAAGCTTTAACCAAAAATTTATCAATATGGACAATATAAATGATATCACACAAAAATTTAATCACCCGCCCTAATACCAATTTAATGATTGATATGAGCCTAAGGGGGTGAATTAGGCTTTCTAATATTTTCGTGCAATAATTATTTCTCTAAAACCTTGTGTGATTTAATGCATACAAATAAACATTCAATGCATAAATATAAAGAGAGTAAGGTTAGAGAGAATGCAAATAAGGTTTGTTTATGTGGTTTGGCAGCCCTACCTACGTCTGCGCTCCAAGCTGCACTTAGAGATCCCTAATCCCATTCAACCTTAGTGGTTGACGATGTTTGACTTACGGGTGTCATACAAACCTTACAACAACTATTACGGGGCGTCACCCTTTGCTTTAATGATTCTAGGGTGTCATCCTCTGATTTAAGGTACAAAGTTTTAAGGTATTGTAAAAACAATCTAACTCCTAACTCTCCTAATAACAACTCTCAAGTTTAAAAATGAGGAGAGTAGGATTATGAGCTCACTAAATGTTTTAGATTCGAGTATAAATTTTGACAGGGCTTCACCTCAATTTCCAATTCGTTGCTTTGAGCTTCGCAAGTCTATGCATTTATAGACCGTCCATTTTTGGTCGACCCATTCCTTTTCGGTCGACCACTCCTAGCCGTTAGAAATATAGTCGTTGAAAATCTATTTTGGGCTTTTTCAGTCGCATCTCTCCACTAGAACCTCAGCCACACAACGTCTGAAAAATGACATAAAAATTCCAGAAGTAATCTTTCCATGTTGCCTGTCGCCATCTTCGATCACATCATTCGACCACATCTCGACCAAAAACACTCGGACCAATCTGTGTAAATTTTTGGTTGCCAACCTCGACTGCGGCTTTGACCGCTTTTCGATTGAAAAACCTCATACTGCACAGCATACAAATTCGGTCGTTGTAGCCTCATCCTCGACTCTTCCAAACTCTCGATGAGTAATCTGCGATGCATTTTGGTCGCATGTCTCGACCGGGCCTTCAACCACATCATGTTCGAAACATCGGGAGTGCACTGTGAGTTGTTTTAGTTGAGGTCTTTGATAGCATATCCATCGGCGGTGTGCCCGAAAACTTCCAGAGAGAAATTTGTCTCTCCAATTTCAATTCCTTGATTTCCTAAGTCCCAAATTGATGTGTAATCACTACATGGATTTAAATAAACATGTTAGCACACTTAAATACTTATTTTGAGGGTATTTCTAATAAATATAATGACTATACAATTAAAAACATTTTCAATAAACAACTTATTATTTCACTCAAAACATTCATCATCAAAATAAACTAAGACTAACACATTTAAGCTAACAACGAGATGCAAGTCAACTCCCACTGGTAATGGTTTTAATTACGCTTGTCCAAATCGACGAAGTACTATTTATTACCATTGCTCTCCTCAAACTGGTCAGCACCTGCAAAAACAGGACTTCAATTTCGACATGCAAGTTGTAGTCTTGCAATTTGATTCTTAATCTACAAGTACAAAATGTCCATCGATTGAGCCATCTTTTCGTGTTTCTTAACGATCCTACACATTATGGCCTTTTTTATAATCTTGAACATACTAAAAATTGATTTGCCTTGGGTTAGAAGGATGCAAACACTGAAAGACTCGCTCAATTTGTTCAGGCTTATTTCACACTTTGGGATAGAGCTAAAAGCATGTTTCGACCAAAATCTCACATCTATTCCTTGTAGATATGTGTGTGCTAACCGGTCAAGCAAAAATAGCTTCCTCGTCTCTCTCTCTCAAAGTACAGTGATGTTGTGGCCCTAGAAGCACTCCACATTGCATTCTTGAATAATTTGCCTTAAATTTGTTTTTGGAAGTTTGCATACAGTGTTCGGAGGTAAAAACGATGCTCATCTGACTCTGCAAACTCTCTGACAGCTGGCACTAGCCCCTACAAGAATTAACAGACTGAGTCAAACATTTGTACACAACGCATAACATAAACATACATTGCAAAAGCAATCAACCATATCTTTTTTCAGTCGAAAGTGATTGTCCACCCATTGTCAAAGGGAGTGTTTAGATCCATAAAAAACAATTCCAAAAACTAGCTCTAAGAATCCCTACATTTTGCTTCAACCACAGTAATAGCAATCGAATAAATTCCATCGTTCTCCATTTTACATGGACCCAAACATATGTACATCCTTTTGAATGTTGGACTATGTGAAAGATCAATCCTCTTTAGTTGAACACACAATGAGCTTCCAGAATTAGACCTTTGAATCTCCTTGCTATAAGACCATATGAGCTTGTAGTGCTCATTGTCATCCCCTTCATTCGATTTTCGGGTTGCATCTCTTGCCCTTCTGACAAGGCTGAGTGTGATGTTCACATTAAAATTCTTTTTGAGTGTCTCAATTATGGAAGAAAGGTTTCAATCGGCCTGAATTTTGAATTTGTCCAAGTAATGTGTTGTCAACCATTTGGCAGAGGCATGATAGCTTTTCATCTTTCTTGAGCGAGTGTGAACATTATTATAACTCTTTATTTGAAATGTAAGTTCACCTTGCATTTTTTAGGCATGCATCCTCCAAGTGCATCCTTCCTGGTAGGCAACCCTAACCGATGAGAATCACTATGCGTGAATTTTATCCTGCACCCATTCTTCAATGCATGATTCACGATTTCTTCTTTAATTTGGTTCAAAGAACTATACTTCTTGCCTAGACACATACTAGCAAAAGAACATTCCGCTTGTGCTGTTCATTAAGGCCTACTATCCTCCGTGTCTTTGTAACTGGATTCGCACAATGAACGGAGCTTCTCCTCGCTAGAGTTGCTGAGATGGAATGCACCACTATAGCAGCTTCATCTCCGTACGCACAAACATTGTGTGCCATGACTGTCAACATCAGCTCCATTTCCCATGGGCAGTTAACGAATTCCTGATCACGCCCAGACTTCATTGGTGAGCAACAATTACTAACGCTTCAACTTCGCCTAGATGCAGTACACTTCAACTCTCAGAAAGCTCTAAGGTTCGATAATCGTTGAGAAAATCACTAAGGAAATCGCTCTGAGAGTAGTGTGAATTTATATAAGACAGATGAACTCTGACTTTCCGCCCATGAACGATCACTTTCTGCCTAATAACGATGTCATTCTGCAGGAGAAAGTATGACGTTACGTGGCAGAACGTATACTTTCCTCCGTGGAATGACATTATTCCATGTGGGGGAACGACAAACACGGGAAATGTTTAATAGTAATCATGTTCCTCCATGAAAATTTGACTTTCCACCGCAGAACGTCATACTTTACGCATAGGAAAGTCTAACATTCCGCATAGGAAAGTATAACATTCCGCAGAGGAAAACAAACTAGAAGCTTTATATTTAGTACTGATGTTCCGTGGAGGAACGTATATGGTTCCTCCATGAAATGAAACTGAAATATTTAACGGCAAATGTGACAACGATGTTTGCGTCATCTATTTTTTATAGTTTAGTGTTTAACTTGTTAGCAAAAATTGTTTAGTAGTTGACTTATCATTGAATACAAAGTACAGTGCTTAATTTGTTAATTTCTCATAAATATATGTAGGATATTAATGGATTTCAAAATAAATATTAGAGAGGATTGTAAATTTAGTAATTAAGATTTAGAAATGACTTAATCAACTTTAATTTGATTACTAAATTGAAAAATAAAATAAAATTTGCAGTTTAGGAAAAATAAATTTGGGGTTGTTACAAAGAATAAGTTCAATTTGATGGTGATTTTATGTACAATTTAAGTGTACGTATAGCGCAAGTAATAGAATGATCAAAACGGATGTCAAATCTACAGGGAATTAATATTATTAAATTTCTAATTACCAATTGACTTTTATTTTGAATTTTATCTAAACAATGAAAGTTGAAATTTTTAATGATTAAACTACTAATAAAATAAAAACATTTAATTACAAACGATTTAACTTTAATTAATTAAAACCTAGAACTACAATTATCTCTCAACAATCCACCTAATTAGATTCTTACTTTTTACAATTAATTAATTCGTATGAGTGACTTAATCGAGAGATCCTAATTATCTAAAAGTCTATTTCTGTAACGGCCCGTAACTTATTTTCTTTGAAAAATGTATAAAATTTAGAACTTATGAAAATATCTTTCTTTTATAAAAGAGCTGAAGACTTTAAAGATTATCTGAAATCCTTTTCTTAAAACACTTTATAAAACACAGCGAAAGAATGTAGAATACAACCTTTTACAATTCAAATACTTTACAAAACTATTTTTCTCTCTTAAAAACCTTTAGCCTAGCCAGCCACAAGATCCGTGCATGCAAATCTTTCATCAACTACTCCTTGACCTGTTCTCCTGTGTACCTATATCACAAGACATAATCTAATGTGTCATGCTGCTGTTAAAACTCATATGCAGTTTCCGTTTTCATTTCTCTTTATCTTTTAATCTTTTACATTTTCGTCTTCTACCCTGATACACCCGACCACGACACCCCGTCATAGCAACAATGGATAATCCAAAAGCCCTCTAGTCATGGACCGATCCCGGCAATGCATCTGACCCGAAGCCTCTAGTAGCAGCAATGGATAATCTGAAAGCCCTCTAACCATTGGCCGGTCCCGCAACCAGTATGAGCAACAATGGATAATCCAAAAGCTCTACTAGCATCAATGGATAATCCGAAAGCCCAACTAGCGGCTGTGCCCACCAAGGGCTTAAACGGCCTCGCATCATACCATTGCCCTGTATCATATATATTTATTATCTGTTTCGCTTTCCATGGTAAAATGGACATTCCTACAGCTTGAATTATGGCAGTCTGCTTAGGGTAATCAACCCTCCACGAACACCATACACTTAGTATGTGTGAGCATCCAATAAACCATCTTTAAAACCATGCATGTAAAACCATCTTTCGTATCGTTTTGAAAACCATGATGTGTGATGATCGTGAATGCATACAGTAGTACTACACCATCAATAAAATCCTCGAAACATATCATTAAAAGAACCTATTTCTAGTAAACATTAAGCAAGTAGCAATACAATCCTCAAAACATGATTTCTATCAAGTCCTATAATCCTTCAAAGAATAACTTTATCATATTAAATATATAACATAAAAGAACCTATTTCTAATAAACAATCAGCATACAACCCTAATTGTTGCAATGTAAGGCTCAAAGACCAAAGGTCATATGTATCACTTACCTGGTTTTCGTAGGCGGTTTAGCACTTCAAGATAGCCTTCACAATACCTTCAAAACAAATAATATTTATCATCAATAATCATAGTCCATTAACCTCAATATCATCTATACCATTATTCTTTATTATCCAAACAATAATCCAAACCAAAAAACAAAATTCACATCAACAGATTTGCACTTCCTCAACTTATCCATTAATGCCTATTTAAACGAGTATACACATTTTTCTCAATAATATCCAACAGGGTTGCAACCAATAGAGGACTAATTTCAAGCATTAATCTAAACCCCAATTTACTAGACATAGCAGTATCCAACTAGCAGTAAACAATGGAAAATATAATCCAACAATAGAGCAAAATTCTCAACACTTATCGAGCAACCAGAGCATCATCCAAATGTCTACCAAAAATCTATACACAAAGTATATATATATATATATATTTTCACAGTTCAACCAAACAGCAACCAACAGGCAACAAGAGCTTACTCCACAACATATAAACCTCAACTATTGCTACCAACAATAAATCATAAAGAGAATAACCAAATAGCAGTGCACCATATTTTTCATCCAACATATCCGTAATTTATAACAGAGAGCATACATGCACCACAAAACAACAAGCATAAACCCAACAGAGGCATAATTCCAAAAACAGAGCAGCAACATCCAATAATAAATCACGGTGTCCATTTAAACTTTTATCTTCTATATTTAACCATATCCATCACTTAAATACATAACACAAAGGAGGAAGCTATACCTCATAAAAGACCCGAGAGCAGCCTCTCCTACCTATTTCCTTCTTCTCTTATTTACCTTCTCTACCTGAGAACTCTCGTGCATCACCTTCCCTTGCTTCCTCTCTCTTTCCTTCTCTATTGTTTCTCAGAACTTTCCTTCAGCTCCAGACTCCTCTATTCTTCCTCTCCCTTGCAATTCATGGCTTTCAGTGAGCATCTGTCTCTCCTTCTCTTCATCTCTCACTTTTATCTCTTCACTAGCAAACCTCACTCATCTCCATAAACCTACCTGCTCGTATGCCTTGCCATAACAAAAGTAGAGCACTTGGAGGAATTATAGAAAACATAGCTTTGGGACATGCATTTCTCTTCTTGGCCGGACCAGCATAAAGCTCGGTTCTCAAACAGCTTGTCCCTCACTTCGCCTCTGTTATTTCATTTCCTTCACCCTTAAAATGTAGCACCAACAAATAACCGAGTGCATCCACAACAACTCACACCAGCAGAAAAGCGAGGGAGAAGGAACATATCAGAATCAACCCAACATTCAAAGCGACACCAAGAAATCAACAATATTCAGGGATGGAAACTGAGAAGCCAAACACAGAACTCACCTCAATTGGAGAAGATGTTGCCACCTGACATCCACTTCGCAATCCTCAACTTCACCAATGCCCGTCACGATTTGGTGCAACGAACATCGCAGCTCGCAGGTGCTATTTTGCGAACCTGAGCACCCGAGCTAACCCCACATTCGACTGAATCATCCCCCGCAGCTCGCTCACCCATGGTTCACGAAGGAGCTTCATTCGCAGGAGCATTGTCTCGGGTCCCTCCCTTTCCTGAATCGCGTTCTCTCCCTGTCGCCTTGAGCTTTCTCTCGATTCGCTCTGCCTCTCTCTCTGTTTTCAACAAATGGTCGGGCTACTCTTTCTTCGCCCATCCGTTTTCTCCCTTCAGCTGAATCGAATCGGTTCAAGGAGAACTAGTTTGTGGCCACATTCCATCAATCTCCTTTAATTAATATTAATTATATGCGTGTGTGTGTGTCAAATATACGTATCATATATTAATCGACCCAATTTCAATTCCCGACTTACTTCGAACATTGCTTGACCATAATTATAGGTCCAACTTAAATTTTTTAATTCTATTTCCTAAATTAATTTCCATCAATTAAATCTTCAATAATTATCTAATTAATCAAATTACACCCAAATAATTTTCTAATTATTCCTACTTAATTCTGTTATGGGAAATCGGGGTATTAAGATTTCGATGGTCGATTAGAAATTTCATTAGGTATTAAATTCACTATATGTTTATGTTAATTAAAAAGTAACAAATCATTAAATACAAATTCTCAATTTACGTTACACAAATTATGCAGGTATATCCTTATCCTACATAAACTCATAGTTTTCATTCGATCATCATATGTTATCATGTTAGTATCTACTATGCAATTCTTTTTTTTCAAATTCATCGCATGTGATAAGATTAACCTAACTAATGGTCAACTAATTAAATTAATACAAAACACCAAATAGAATAAATAAAATCAATACAAATTAATATAATTAAAAAGGTAAAATATACAAGTTAAAATCATAATCTTCGAGAAAAGAAATTAATTCTAGATGTTTCTTGAAAAGAAAATAGAGAAGCTATAGAAAAACTATAATAGATCATCATGGATACAACGATGGAAAGAAATAGTACAGAAAGAGAGATAAAAACTAGTTATTGCTCTCCGTCTCCATAATCCGTTGAATGTTGTCAAAGACTCCACAAAAACCTTTAGTACATAAAGTGTCAAAATCTCTATTCTCGGTCAAAATCTTGAGTCTCCAACCTCCTCTTGTCATCCTCTGTGTACCGTATTTATAGATCATTATTAAAGTGGTCCATTAACCCAGCCCAAGACAATGTAGTTGCACCTGACTATGAGTGCACCTGCGCTGTGAAAAAATACCGGCAAGCAAACCTGTGCTCAAAATAAGTGTAGTGGTGCTTAGCTTCTGGTTTCCAAAAATCATGCATGGCCATAATAGCGCCCGT
Source organism: Begonia loranthoides (assembly GCA_022433065.1). Taxonomy (NCBI): domain Eukaryota; kingdom Viridiplantae; phylum Streptophyta; class Magnoliopsida; order Cucurbitales; family Begoniaceae; genus Begonia; species Begonia loranthoides. The sequence goes on along the minus strand of CM039468.1, from coordinate 40,891,587 downwards.
CAGGAGCGCAGTAGTACTGAGATACTGTTTTGATGCTTTTATCCATAGTGCAACTGTGCTCAATGATAGCACAATAGCACTCAGTTTCAGTTGCGATTTCTTCTATTTTTCTTGACCGTTGGTGCACTCCTATGACCGCAATTGCGCTGAAATTTCACAAATTAACTGTTTTGCCATTTTCATTTCAACTTTAATTCCGATGTATGTATAAAATCTGTTGATCTAAAAATATATAAAAAACGACTTGAAAAGACATTAAAAACTTTCACACTCACAAAAATCATTATTGAAACTACTCAATTTCTCAGTATAAAACTAACTCATCACAATTTAACACATGTGAACGCCACTCAAATAATAATAATAAGGGATTATGCAAGAGATAATATAAGCAAATGTAAAGTAAAATAAAATAAAATATAAGAAAACGCAAAGTAAACTGGCATCACACTCCGACAGTGGTATAACTATACAATTATCCAAAAGAAATATAAGAAAATGCAAAGTAAATTATGCATCAAACTATTATGGTGGCATACCTTTATGGTCATCCAAAAATAAATAAAACGAATAAAAACTCATTCATAATAAAAAGGAAAAATGACAAACCAATCATCATATTTTGTGATCAATGACAAGTCAACCACTAAAGTATTTTTGCTAACAATTTAACCACTAAACTTTGAGAAAGCGCCACTGCGAACATTGCCGTTAACTTTTTGAAAATCACAATGGAAAAGAACAAATACCCATTGAAAAAATGGAAAGAACTTGTGGTTTTAAAAGAGATTTTCAGTGGAAAAGAGTTAATATCCATGCATAATGGATTTAGAAGATTTTGGATTTTGTAAAAGAATGGATTTAGAAGATTTTGTAAAAGAATGTTAATGTTTTAGTTTTCGGATGATTTAGAATTGTTTTATAGTCCATAGAAGAATCATAGTTTGTCTGTGTTGTCTTTGTTTTTCTACAAAGAAGACAATGATTTTTTTTTTTATTTGCAAACAATCTGCCGTGGATCGACGATGTTCTTGAGTTATATTTCAAATATTCACGATCCATTGCAGATCGACGACACTATTTAACAGAAAACATAATCACAGTGTTTACTCCATCAATTTTTCATAGCTTAATGGTTAAATTGTTAGCAAAAATAGTTTAATGATTGATTTGTCATTGAGCATAGAGTACTATAATTGGTTTGTTATTTTCCCTAATAAAAACTCAAAATAAATCTCCACTCCTATCCATCTCACTCCTGTCCTCCCTTGTTATTATAGAAAATAGTAGTTAATTGGAGTGAACTCACTGTACCCTATGTGTCATAACTAAAGGTTTGGAAAATGACAAATCAACCATTGTACTTTATGATAAAAAATAAGTCAACCACTAAACTATTTTTGTTAATGAATTAACCGCGGAACTATGGCAAAAAATCTCCGTAAACATCACTATCATATTTTTCATTAAACATATTGATTTCATTCTGCCACGGAACAAACATGTATTGATTTCGTTCCTTCACAGATCAATATTTTTTTAAAAAATGTTATAATATCAACGTTCGGGCACGAATCGAGACACGTTCCACCGCGGATTGATAATGTTCAGTCGTGGATCGTCGTGCGTCGTTCGGCGTTCTTGGGTTCTGCTATATATAAGATTCGGCTGTACGCTCCGACGAGTTCACCGCGAACCACGAAATCCTCAGCGAACATTCGAACTCTCAGACCTTCGTTCCTCATTCTTTCAAAGATACCAATGCATTCCCGCACAAAGAAAATGATGCTCAAGCGAAAGGGTGGTCCGTCGTAAGCTCTACCGCAACCACAGGCAGAAATGACAAACTCTACCCATCAACGCCATCGGCTTGCAACTGAGCTCGTCAGTCAGTTGCACCGCAATGTACCCACGATTGAAGGTGCAACAGTCGTGGTTCAAGTTGGAGTAGGTGTGGCTGACATCGAAGGATCCGCGGTTGCCCCTGTTTCAGAAGCTGAGGTTGAAGCACAACCTCAACCTCAGCCTCAACAACAACAGGCGACAAGTGTACTGGTCCGTTTCCAACCCATAACAACGGCGTTCCACTCCCCACTCTTCAAGAAAGCCAACGCGAAAGAATAGTATGAAGCTGATGTTATATACTGTTCGATTATTGTTTTTAGAATAGTAGACTTCGAGTCGTTAGCTGAGTTGAAAATTGAATAATTTTTTGAGCATGCTGGCTTAGCCTGTTTGTGCCGATTGGGTGGAAGTTACTATAAGCAAATTGTCAAACTATTTTATGCAAATTTAGAACTATCCACCCTACCATTAGAGGTCCAGACTTACATGTTTGGACAGAAGTTGGGGCTGACTCCCAAAGATATTAATGTGCTTCTTGGATGTTCGATGGAGGGACCAAACGATAACTATTACCACGCGTCTCGGGTGCCACCTTTCATCAGACAAGGAGATGGGTTGACAGTGCTTAGATTGTTGCACCGTGATCCCAAAATTGAAGCGTACAAAAAGCCAAAGTTCAATGACCTAAATGTCATAGCCTGAGTGATCCATATCATCATGACGCATACCATTTTGCCTCATGATGGACATTGAGACCATATTAGCCGCATGCATCTATATATGCTGGAAAAGGTGTTCACGGGGAAAAAAAATAAACATCGATTATGTCATTTTGAGTCATATATACGAGGTGCTCAACAATCCAGCGAAGATTCTGCCATTTAATTGGCTCATTCAAAGGATTGTTGAGCATTATGGGGTACCAATCTCGGATGAGGAGCCGAGAATCAAATAGAAGTCCATCAACGTCTACAACAAATTGAAAGTAGGCCGAATGGGGCTCAACAAATTTGAAGGGGTATGGGTAGTCAAGACTCCATCTAAGCCCACCCCGAAGAAGTGAAGTTTAAGCAACCTATACATAACACCGAAATATACAATGCAAAGGAATGTAGACATTCCGCCGCGGTATATATGAAAATCCGCTACGAAACGTCTACTTTCCGTGGCAGAACATCAACTTTCCATAGCAAAATGTTTGCGTGGTCGATAAAAAAGTGAGGGTGGTCGATAAAATAGTGAGGGCGGTTGAACGCCTGAAATACAGATTCAAAATATCGTTTACAGATTCAAAATGAAACACAAATTCAAAATTTCATCATCAATAATCAAATTATCAATTCCATTATAACCATATCATGTAGATGTGCATTACAAATGCAAACCAATTTATCAATTAAATTACAACCATATCGCGCATATGTGCATTACGAATGCAAACCAAATTATCAATCTCGTATACTTAACCTTCATTAATTAGAGAAGACAATGCTCATTCAAAGTGACTATTAACTATGCGGCAAACTAGATATACATCATCTACAACAGTTTAATTGAGGTTGACAATAGTTTATTCGAGGTTCTACAAGCTACCTCAAATAAACTATTGTAGATGATGTATATTTGGTTTCGACGTATAGTTAATAGTCACTTTGATTGAGCGTTGTCTTCTCTAATCAAGGAAAGTTAAGTTTCACATGTGTTTGTGAACCTTGGACATCATACTCCTACATAACATATTGAAAATGAAATTAACATAGTTTAAAACGTAACATATGAAAACGTAAATGCAATAATGTGTTCACCTGCGTCTTGGGAACTATGTCGGGGACTATCTCAGTGACTATGTCAAGGACTGTCTAGGGGACTACGTCGAGAACTGTCTCGGAACTGTCTCAGAGACTCTAAAACTCATAAATGTACCATGCGAGCTTCCTCTGCCTCCTCTACCTCTAGACCGACGGCTGCCACCTGCACTAAACTCTGGGCCTTCACAAGTGCGGGAATTGTGCCCCACATCCCAACACTGGTCACACGTCATGTTCAGATGTCTCCTGGGTAGCACTGTTCGACTTGGGGCCTCGTCCACATCTCGTATTCTTCGTTTTTGCGGCCTTCCGGGACGTCTCTTAAATGGCGGTGGCATAAATGGATCAAGATGTGTCATAGGAGACCACATGATTTGTCCACTAAAGGGCGGACAAAGTGAGAGTACATCGTGATATATGTTTCTCGGTGGTAGCACTCATGCAAAAAGTCCTCAAGAAATCTCCTCATGAATTACATATACGGCACTGCATGGACACACGAGATACTTGTCAACTCCCACCAGTAACAGTTACAAGTACACCTGTCCAAATCAACATAGTACCATTTGCTACCGTTGCTAACCTCAAATAAAGCAGCGCCTGAAAACAAGGAACTCCAATTTCGACCTGCAAGTTGTAGTCTAGCAAGCCGATTCTTAACCTGCAAGCACGCCAGCTTTTCATTTTTTTTAACGATCTTTCCCATGATGCCCTTTCATATGATCTCAAACATATTAAAAATTGATTTTTCTTGGGCTAATAGGATGCAGGCGTTGAATGACTCGCTCAGGATTTTGAGACTTATGTCATACTTTGGAATGGAGCAAAAGATATGTTTGGCCTAACATCACACATCTATTCCTCGTAGATAGTTGTGGGCTTCCAAGTCAAGCAAAAATATCTTCGTCATCTCTCTCTCAAAGTGCCTCTATGTTGTGGCTCTAGAAGCGGCCCATATTGCATCCTTGAACAACCTGTCTTTAAATTATTTTTTAAAATTGTCATACAAGTGTCGGATGCAAAACCGATGGTCCGCTTGCACTGCCACCTCTCTAACAACTGGCACTAGCCCCTACAAAGATTCACAATATGGGTCAAACATTTGTGGCAAAAACAATCAACCGCACCTTTTGTCAGTCAGAAATGATTGTCCAAAAATCTCTATTTTCTACTTCAACCATTGCTACAGCAATCAGATATATTCCATCATTCCCGTCGATGCTGACAGCAGTGAACAGCTAACCCAGAGTCGCTCCTTTCAAGTGACAACCATCTAAACAAATAATCGGTCTATCATAATTCAACAGGCCCATCCTACATGCAGCCAAACACATGTACATCCTTTTAAATGCACTCATCTCTAGCTAAACACGCAGCGAGCTTCTAAGATTAGACCTTCGAATCTTCTCGGCATAGGACCATATGAACTTGAATTGCTCATTGTCATCCTCTTTGTTAATTTTTTTGGCCTAGCAAAGCTGGGTGTGATATTGATGTTACAATGCTTCCTAGTTGTCTCAATTATGGAAGAAAGGTCTCTATGAGCCTGACTTTTAAATCTATCTAAGTAATGCGTTGCCACCCATTTAGCAGAGACATGACGACTTTCTATCTTTCTCGAACAAGTGTGAATATCATTATAACACTTTATTTGAAACATCATTTCACCATTTTTTTTAGGCATTCGTCACGTGCATTCTTCTTAGCAGACAGCCTTCAACTAATGAGCATCACTATAGGTGAATTTAATCCCGTACCCATTATTCAACGCATGTTAAATATTTTTGAAAGCGAGTTCTATGGACCATCGGTAAAGCCTTTGAAAAAACAAGTTATATTATATGCAGAATTTCTTAATATAATAAAAAAAATATTACCACGACTATTTTTTTAAAAAAATGTTATGCATGAAAATTATGATGACTTCCATGATCAATCAAGGGTACCAAACAACGTACAAAAAAAATATCCATCAATAAGGTCATGGAGTAAAAAAAACAATCTTGATTAGATTTAAGGTTATCACTTGAAGGAAATAACATCATAAATTGGCCTTCACTCCTTCATCATTCGTGTAAACACACACTCGATGAGTCCTAGTTCACTCAAACAAGACCCTCATTTAGGTAAATCTACTTTGTTTATCAATAAATTACATCATTGTATATACAAAGCATGTTGAAGCAAAACAAAACTTGTAGAACATACAATATATCAACAAGCAAGATTCACTGTGTAACGCACTAGTGCCTTCAAATCTTTTTGTTATCATTTATTTCTTTTTAATATTATTTTATTTAAAATTTGAAATGTGTTAATTAACTTCGTGTTTTTAAAAATTTATTTGTAGTGGAAGAATATAGAATTTTAAAACAAGGTAAATGAAAACGATTTAAATAAATGTCAATGTTCATTATGCAAGTCAAACATTAAACAAAAAGAAAATACCTCCATAAATAGTGTAACTTTCTTAATTGTATATTTTGATCAACCATGATTAAATTCGCCCCAACTACGCTTAAACTTTCCCATGAAAGCCCTCCATTATCCCCATTTTATAAATGTTACCCACATTACAAGGCACAATAAATGAAACTAATGCTTGGCAAAGAATACATATATGAATATAAGCATGAAATATGACAACATGAGTATGTTTGTGTAATGCAGTATTCTTTATATATATGTCTTTATTTTTAGTGCATTCACTTTTATTTTCTTTCGTTTAGCAGTCCAATTATATGGGTAAATAGTCTAAGAGGGAGTGGAACCATTTGGTCCACCTCATACGCGACAGCCAACTCGAACCGGCCCATAACAATTATTTTACGTATTTTAGTTAGTAACATATATTTTAGGAAACAAATTAGTGATACCATTTGCTCTACCTTATACGAGACAGTCAACCCATAACTTTCCCCCTTTACGTTCTTAACTTTGTTTGCATTTTTCATTGTATTTTTGTGAGAGTCTATACTTTTGAGATATTATTGTTACCAACATAAGCCGATTTGTTCTTATATATATGACATGTATAATTCGAGACGAACTAACCGAATCTATTTCTAAGCATAACTTTGAATTAAGGGCTTCAACATTCTAATTCAATAAAGTTCCCAAACAACAATTAAAATGAAGTAAAGCAAAATTTAAGAGGTTAAGGTCTCTGACTCTCTAATTATAAACAGAAACAGATTTCAACTTCAAACTATAAGCTGTAAAGCATTTGTCCAGATTCTATGTTTAAGAGAATTTCCTTAACCCAAAACCCAACCGTATTGAAATGTAAACTATAGAGCAGTAAGTATCTCAGCATTATGCACAGACTCCCAATCCCTATTCAGTTAAATCCAGAAATCCAGCTTTAAACATCCAAGCAGTTTCCTAAATCCAGAAAATTCATTTCTCTAGTATTGACAGATTCCAACACAATTACAACCAAAATGATTCGTTCCTCTTCAAAAATTTCTAACATCTAACAGCACCAATTATTAACATTTAAGCAAGCAATAGCTATTCTGTATATAAAACAGGGTAATCGGACTTTTACACAAGGCAGAAATTAAACTCCTTGATCATCATTTTCTTCAAGAATTTCAACGAAAGAATAGCACAGAAACACAAAGCAATGACCCTGTGATGGAGGCCTAGTATCCCGTTAAACACCTAATACTCCTTACCTGGAATTTGCTACTGCCAAAACAAAATCCCCAATCTGTCAATCTCTGTATTTTCCTAGACAGAGACAGAATAAGTGGGTTAATCAACTCATAAGACTTCGATGTAACCAGAGATTCATCAACCGATGAATAAAAATTCCTAAAGCAAAACTCTTACCTCAACTCTTCCCGAAGATCGCCCGAGAAGGGTTAACTCCAGAGGCAGTCGGAATTAGGGCAACCAGGACGAACCCATTACCCGTTCACTGCCGTTCACATATGCACAGCCCTTCGCGCGGTAACCCGCGACGCCAGTCCCCGCCAAAGACGCCCTCCTCGTGGACGAAGCGCAAGCAACTCGGGAGAACTGACCCAGTGCACGACAGAGGCAGAAACAAATTGCCTTCAGACTAAAATCTGTGCCGTCTGATTCCAACTCATCCTACGGCTGCCAAATCCTTTTATGTTTTTCTTATTATTTCTTAATTAAACTTCTAATTTTAATTGTCACACCTAGTAATAATGTACATACATATATATATATATATATATATATATATATATATATATATATTTGTGACCCAATTCATACATATATACAGTTATAACACCCCTAAAATATATCTCGAAAGTTCATTTCATACGAATATTTAAACTGTTTTAATACACTGCTAATAAACAAGAAAAAAAATTTTGTGCTATACACTGTCATACATGACATGTCCTCATTTTTCTTGTGATGTATCATAAAAATAGATTTTGAAAATCATGATGCAATTGAGTAAAATAAATAAAATCTCTACCTCGACTTGACCTTGTTACCTCTCATTGTTGACATCTATATAAGTTTGTTTCCTTTCCAAATCTTTAAAATTTTCCAAACCTGTAATTGTACTACTTAATACCCCTTTTAAAAGTCTAAAATTGTTTGTAAACTTTATATCATGCAAATGATACATGACGAGAATTCATTAAGGACTTCTTTGAAGTATTATGAAATAATGCACTAGCGCCATGACCCCAACTTGGCTTTGCGGCGTCTCCTTATTATTTGGACATCAAGCCATAGCCCTAACCCTATAATGAGGTCTTTCGGCATCTTGATGCGTTGCAAGGCAGGGTACATCCCACATCCCCCCTTCTTAGCATCACAACAGTCATGACCTAGAAGTAGGCCAAAACAAGAATGTAAGATTGAACAATTTGATCTTCAAAGAGGACCCAACTAGCCGAACACCCAGCCCATAACTTTGGTTCAAGGTCTTCAATAGAAGACTTTAAACAAAAAATGTAACCAAGTCATAGCCACATAAAATTGGTTCAAGTCTACGTACTGATCACAAAAATGAATGACACTACAATAAATTCAAAAGAAAGTATTGTGCACGAAACTAAATTGCAACAACAAACATAAATTATTAACCAAAATAAAAGAAACTGTAACGACCCGGATTTTCATAAATCCTTTAAAATACGTAAAAATTTAAATTTTCTTTTTGAAAATAAATCAGAGTGCGTCTAACCGGATCGCTACCAACTCTTTCGTAAAACTCAGTATAAAATCACATTTATTAAACTTATGCGGAAGCGTGAAATCAAAACCATTAATGTAAAACGTTTGCAGAAGCATAGATACAATTCAACTAAAGAAACCAAAACATCTAAATACGATTTATTACATCTTCACTCAATTAAAACAGTTTCTCTTTTACCCTTTTTATATTTAGCCAGCCGTGAGCATCCCTCGAGTGTGCAAATCCATCATCCTTGTATGCTAATGTTTGTTCTTTATCTTTCATTACTAGTAGTCCGTGCAATCATCTACGTACAGTACCTACACCACAAGCAACTGTAAGTCTAAAAAGACTTAGTAAGGAAAAAGGGAAATACAATTATGCTTATGACTCTCTTTAGTTCATTTGAAATGGGGGCCACCCAAACCAATTCTTTCATTTACGTTTCCTTTCTTTCTTTCCTTTCTTTCTTTCTTTCTTTCATTTCTTTCTTTCTTTCATTTCTTTCTTTCCTTTCTTTACTCGTACTTCGAGCTGGAGATTGGAGGATTTCCTTTGTGATGGAATAGTGATCGAATCTAACCTTTTACTTGCCACTAGAACTCCGGTACCCTATGTGGGAGGGGCTTCGGCTAGTTGCAGACTAGACCCGCTACCCATCCGCCCTCCAACTCCCTTTTCTTTTCATTCATTTCCTTTGGTCTTTTCATTATCATTTTTTCCTCACCATGCATGTGAGCACTACCCCTTTGGAGTACTCCCTACTTGGTTTCTATTAATATGATGCATGAACATACACTATCAACCTAGCATAATGCATATAACATAACTTTAATAATTGCAGGGCACACATAAGCAATTGAAAACAAAACTGTAATGGAAGCACATATAATTGAACGTACAGGTAAAATGAAGTAACTGAATAGCAGGAATTGAAACGCAATACAATGAAGACAACCGCTACTAGAACCATGCACAACAAGAAGCATTCGTAATATTAAATTACAGAAAGTAACATACTAATTATCCTAGTTAACTTCTTAGTCCATTTACATGCTTCTTACATTTATGTTTCTAAGTCATTATTCTAATAATTTATCCTATTAAATTAACATGCTCCTACGTCGATTTCATTTCTTTATTCTACTTAACTATCTTAAGCAACACAAGAAAACAATAATGAAAGCATTTGTAAGACATTCATGTACTTAGTCATTGAACCCTTAAATCATTCTCGTTTACTTCATTTTCTTTTCATCATCTTTATCATTATGCTACTTAAAAAGTAAAGTATCGATTATGTATTTAAAGTACACATTGAATGAAAGTGAAAGCGCATATGAAGAAAGGTAAATAATACTTGCATTGAAAGTAAAGCAGCATTGAATCGAACCAGTGAATGCATACAAGTACGTCAAACATGCAAGGAATTCATTAAATCTATAACCTGCTTAGTAATTAAACATACTCACTAATTAATCCTAGATAATTAACATACTTGCGAATTATAATTAACATGCTCGCTAGTATTCACGTTCAGTTAATTAGCCTAGTTAATTAACATGCTAACATTATTAATTATCATTAAGTTATTAGTCTGCTTGCATGCTTAGATTACAGGATTAGTTAAATTGCCCTAAACATACTTGCTAGTTAGTTTATCAATAATTAATCATGCTCATTAATTGGCTAATTAATTACCCTAATTGATTTCATACTCAAGGGTAGGTTATTTCTTGCATTTAGTTAATTAACACGTTCAGCTAGTTAGTTAATTAACATGATTTAGTTACTTAACAGTTTAATATTAACCTAATTAATTACAACATGCTTAACTACTACTCTTTACATGTTCAATAATTGTTTAAAAATAACTACATGCTTAGATTTAGTAAATTTGTTGACATGCTCAATTACTTAACAATTAACTAACTTAATTAGAAATTAAACATGCTAGTTATATACTAAGTTAAACATACTCAACTGTGAGTCACTCTAGTTAGTTTAACATGCTCGGATCATTATTTTGATTTATGATTTAACTCTAGTTCATTTACATACTAACTGCTAATTATATAGAGGATTAACTAATTACCTTAATAAATTATCATGCTCATACAACTTACTTAACATTTAATCGGGCAAGAATAACAGAGAAACATAATGCGTAAGGAAAGGAAAACAATACTACACAGCAAGTAAACATCCAAGATTAGCATAGAACTCTTAACTCTTTTATCGTTCATTTGCTCATTCTTCATCTATTAAACATTTTCCACAACCTTATCTAACCATGAAGGAACTATAACGAGATATCCACACAACACTAATAAATAACAGAGTTGGCCCTAACGAAACATCACATAGCAATGAAAACAAAGAAACAAAGTATCATTCAAAGGAATAATATCACAGAGCATAAATCTACACTATCGTTAACTAAGGGAGCATTTCACAACAATTAACCTACTAAATCAACTAGTGGTAACAATCAACTAACATTAAACATAAGCATTAAACTAACATTAACACTAAACTCACTCACCCATACTTGTGGTGTAGGGCCTCAATGGCCAAAACAATCCTTAATCCTTACCTCAATTGTTTACTGCGAAATCACACTTCATCGTTATCCTTCTTGTCCTTTTTGATACCTTCACAATTTAGAACATTTAATCATTAATACCAATTCTTTCATAACGATTTATACGGCTCAATAACACGTTGGAGCTTTAACGCTCACAACTTACAATATCAACCCAATCTATACTCATATTCTTTATACATTCACTTAATATGACCTGACCTCATAAAACCAAATCCAACAAAAATCAATGAACTGTAAATCTATTAGATTTTTCCATTTACGTAATACCTTCCATTCGAAAAGCCTATAAACCAAGCAGTGATTCAATCTTCCTTGATGTCCAATAATGCAGTAAACAATAAAAGGGCAGAACATAACTCAACCACAAGGCAGAAATCTCCAACAAAAAATCCTTAACAGTGAACCATTTCCAGCATACCAGACCAAAATCCAACTACAGGGCATAATTCATACATTCGTCCTTCAAAAATCTATCCAAAATACTAAACTCAATGTAACAGCAGACCACTAACTGTTAGAAGGGGAATTTCGTTACCTGAGGAACAAAGAACAGCCAACCCGACCAATTCCAGCTTATACTTGGACTCCCTCTCGGCCTAACACTCTTCCTCTTAGCTTCCCTCTGTGTTTGCTTCAATTGTTGCCGGAGATCACACCTGCGAAGGTCCCGAACGAAGCCATCTGCCAGAATCGAAACCCCTAGCGAACCGAAGCTCCCTTGCCATCGTCAATCTGCCGGATTCCGTCTCCCAAATCGTCGCTCGCCGCTGCTCGCCAGACCGGAAACAAATCTGAGCCGAACTCGCAGACCTCGTCGCCGACCGTTTGCCTGCATCAATCGTCGCCGTATGACCGGGACGAACCCGAGCTGCTCCGTTCGCTGTTCCGTCGTCACCGATCGACGCCGCGATCTTCCTCCCGATCGCTTCACCAGCAGCTCGTCGCTGGTCTGCCGTCGCACCGTCGCTGCTCGATCGTCGTCAATCGGCCATCGCTCGCTGTCAATCTTTCGGTTTCCCCCTCTCTCGCACGGTTTCCCCCTCTCTCGCACGATCTCCCTGCAGAATGGCCTCTCGGCCATTCTTCTATTTTTTTTTTTTTATTATTTTTTTTTTTTATAATTTAATTAATCCATAACAATTAAATTAATTCTAATAAAACAAATTTAATTTCATTAATTTTTTATTGATTTAATTATAGTACATCCTTTTCAATTTTAAATGAAATTCTTATAAATATTTTCTTCGTAATATCCCGATAATTAGATAACTATCTAGTTATCAAATTATCGGGATGTTACAGAAAGCAAAACCAAATCCTCCCAAGAAAATAAAACACTCCTAATGAAAGAATAAAGGGAAACTCTAAGAAACTATATCACTCTTTCTTCCAAAAGAAAAATATAGTTATTCGGAGGAAGCTGACTAAACTTAGTATAGATGCCTATCACTACACCCAATGTTTAAAAGACTAGTTTTATTTATTAAATAAAACATGAGAAAGAAAATGGGTGCATGCATGAACTATAGCAAAATATTATCATTTTAAAAACTAGTTTCATAAACCATTAGTGGGGGTGAGTATAAAAAATAGTGTTACATACTACATGGCAGGTAAAGAAGATAGCATCACTATCATTTTTCATAGAAAACAGTCTCGAAAATAGGTCAACTCATAGACCTTACACATTGATACCTAAATGCCTATAAGAAACAAAAAAAAAAAAGTAATTGTCTGTGATCAATTATGATGTAATAAAATATCTTGACAAAGTTAATGGATTTTCACTCATGAACACAATAGCATAAGTTGCCATAAAAAATATATCGCATAACATGAAAATACCATCTCGCCTAAGTCACCCAAGTCGTGGGTCCAATATAGCCAAAAGATACGTCCGCTAAATAAAATATCATGCATGCAAAAAGTAAATATATAAAACCTGTATATCTACAATATAAAAACTAGGGAAAATGACAAACCAACCATTGTACTTTGCAATCAATGACAAGTTAACCACTAAACTTTTTTGGCTAACAAATTAACCACTGAACTATGAAAAAAGGTCACCGCTAACATCGCTATTACGTTTGCCGTTAAACGCTATAATTTCGATTTAGGCGGATCGTCAACTAATCCACCACGCATCAATATTTTTAAAAATAACCTTATAATTTTGATGATCCATCGCAGATCATATATGACCCTCCGCGGGTTGACAATAATCTGCGGCGGATTAATATTGATCTGTCGCGGGTTGACAATAATCCGCAGCAGTTTAATACTGATCCGAAGCAGATCATCGTGCATCGTTCTTTGTTCCTCTGCCATACTAGATCGTGTGCTCTGGCCAGTTCACCGCAAACCACGATATCCTCAGTGAACATTCGTACTCTCAGACCTTCATTCCACACTATGTGATTGATATCAATGGATTCCCGCGCAAAGAAAATGATGCTCATGCGAAAGGGTGGTCTGTCGCAGACTCACCTATAACCACAGGTAGAAACGACGGACTCTACCCGTGAACGCTGTCGGCTTGCAACTGACCTTGTTGGTCATTTTGACCGGATTGTACCCACCACGGTGTAAGTTGGAGCACCCGAGACGAAAGGAGCAACCGCCGCGGTGCAAGATGGAGCACCCGCAGCAAAAGCAGTACTCGCCGAGGTACAAGCTAAAGCATCCGCGGCGGGTAAAGATGGAGGAGCCGCGGTGGGCCATGCTAGCAGAATTGAAGTTGAAGCCGAGGTTGAAGCACAACCTCAACGCACCACCTCAACCTCAACCGCAGCCTCAACAACAACCGGTAGGAGGTGCACTGGTCCGTTTCCAACCCATTGTAGCTGGCTTCCACTCCCCACTCTTCAGGACAGCCTACGTGAAGGAACGGTATGAAGCTAATGTTAAACACCGTTCAATTATTGTTTCTAAAAGAGTATACTTCGAGTCCTTAGCTAAGTTGGAAATTGAACAATTGTTTGAGGGGGCTAGCTTAGTCGGTTTGTGTTGATTTGGTGGAAGTTACTGTGAGAGGATTGAGAAGCGATTTTATGCAAATTTGAAACTGTCCACTCAGCCATTAGTGGTCTGAACTTATATGTTTGGACAAAAGTTGAAGCTGACATCCAACGATCTTAACGTGATGCTTGGATGTGCGATGGAGGGACTAAGTGATCAATTATTATCACGAGTCTTAGGAGCCACCATTCATCAGGCAAGGAGAAGGGTTGGCAATGCTTAGATTGTTGCATCGAGATCATGAGATTAGCGCATATATGAAACCAAAGTCCAATGAGCTGAATGTCATAGCCCGAGTGATCCACATCATCATGACACACACCATTTTGCCTCAGGTTGGACATTGAGACCGTGTTAGCTGAATGGATCTTTATTTGCTCAAGAAGGTGTTCCCCATGAAAAAAGTGAACATCAGATATGTCATTTTAAGTCACATGCACGAGGTGCTGAACAACCTTGCCAAGATTCTGCCATTCAATTGGCCCATTCAGAGGATTGTTGAGCAGTTTGGGTACCGATCTCAGAGGATGAGCCAAGAATCGAAAAGAATGACACAGACGTCCACAACAGATTGAAAGTGGACCGAATGAGGGTCAGCAAAGTTAGAGGGGAATGGGTATACAAGACCCCGAAAAAGCGAGGTACAATGTCCCAACCGCCACCCCCCCCCCCCCCCCCCTCAGTTGTCTGACCTCTACCTCCCTTCGTGGCTAAGCCTTCAGCCCCCTCGGAGGAACAACCTCGAGCACCCTCGAAGGAACAACCTCCAACATCGCCTCTCCAACACAGGAGGATGATTCGTAGCCGATGACTCTGCCCGCTCCTCAGTCATCTTATTTTACTTTGATGCCTGAGGAGATGTTCGGCTGGATGCGCCATATGGAGGACCGACTTGTCTGGCTAGAGGAGCTCCAACATATGAGGCTACTCCAAATGCAAAAAATAAAGGAGCGAGCAGAGGAGCGCCAACATGATATGTTGGGAACAATGCAGAGAATGGGGCAACAAGCAGCCCCTCCACCATCATCTCTAGTAGCCTCTTGAGTAGCCTCTCTAGCGGCCTCTCCATTGTCCTCTTCGGCAAAAGAAGACATAAACTACTTGTAAGTTATTTACTTTTTATGCAAATTCCAGTATTTACTTTATTTGTGTGTGACGTAATAGCGTGTTTAAAATTTGCAGCATCATTGCCCTAAGAGGCCACCATGCTCCTCCTATCGTGCTTGCCAAGGTACAAAAGACAGGTGCGTCGGGTTGATAGAAGCATCCACCATTTAAAACTACGCTCGTGGTACATCTTCGATTTGGTTATATACATGTGTCTACACTTATTCATGCCTTATTATTCTAACAGGCTCTTGTCAATTTTTTTTACAGCCAGGTCAACTGATGGATCTTTTCAAGAAGTATGGTTTTGGAAATACTAGGAAGAACGTGGAGACGTGCACAAATCTTTCTAGAAAGCTGGTCTAGGATGAGTACACCATCACTGAGATTATGTTTCCGCAACAAGTAGGGAGGTAAACACAGTGAGAAGCTTTCTTTGTATCTTAGTTTAGAAGTTTTTATCTTAGTACTCATCTTTGCTTTGCTTTCTTTGTATGCAGTGCTATACGGTGAACAAAGAAGAATACTTTGAGGTTCAACATCAAAAATCGCTACTAACAATAGAGTGGATTCATGTAAGTAAACATCTCGTTTTTCCAGTTTGTCGTTCATGTTGCTACAGTTCTAATGCATGGTTTACATTTCAGTCACTCCCAAAGCAGCCGTGTTTTATGTCGTCCTTTAACTTGCACACTCACTTCCCTTACCAACAATTGTTGTTTGAAGCAATCTCGATCATCGTAGCGCCATTTGATAAAGAGTGATATATCTTTTCCCTTGTGTAGATTTATATTGCTTTTCGCTTATGTGTTGATTGTTCCCTTTGCATTTCAGCCCACACGACATCTTTCGGTGTACGAGTGATGGGTTGGGGGTCATCCGACATTGTGAGAAGAAGGAATAGTTCCACCATCACGATGATGTACCCGTGGAGGGTCCGTTGTACGCCAAAACATCAAACGTATACTTGGACCAGGAGTTATATTTGAAATCACATATTTGCGGCTGAAACCTAGCAAGAAGAAGGCGGCTTAGGGTAGTTGAGATGTGTAGGGATATTGACTTTGTTACACATAATAAAGAATTCATTGACTCTTTACATGTTTATGTTTTCTTTTTTCTGTTTGGAAAAAATCTGTTGCGAAAAATATCTATTTTTGATAATGTCGCAGGAGGGATAGATTAAAAACAAGCGAAACTCTTGCAAAATTTTCAATTTTTTTGAAGAGAAATTGACTAAAATGATTTCATTCATCAACATATTCATTGCAACAATTTAAGCAACTTGTGCATAACATCGAAAGATACAAGGCATAAGAATACTGATGGTCCACTGCGGATAGTTGATAAACTACCATGGTTACACACGATCTGCTACAGATTGTCTGATAGGCCGCCACAAACTGGTAACTATCAGCTATAGCGAGTTATCAGTCCACCGTGACCCATCAGATGGCTGAATTACAGATTCAAATTTTTGCCTTGGGAAAAGTTGGTAATTTGACATTTTCATACTAATTAATGTCCATTCATCATCAACAACCAACTTTATCAAACCAATATATCAATTCAATTACAATCATAATGTGCATTACAACCGCAAACCAAATGAATTTCTTCATTTATCTTTAACCTTCTTTAATTAGAGAAGATAACGCTTACTCAAAGTGACTATTAACTATGCGTTGAAACCAGACATACATCATGTACAATAGTTTATTAGAGGTTCTACAATAGGCTACCGCGAATGAACTATTGTAGATGATGTATTCTGGTTTCACTGCATAGGTAATAGTCACTTTGGATGAACGTTGTCTTCTCTAATCAAAAAGGTTAAGGTCCTTTGTATATATTTGTGTTTGTGGACCTTGCACATCAAACTCCTGCAAAACACATTGCAAATGAAATTAGCATTGTTCAAATAACATTTGAAAACGTAAACTTGATAATGGGCTCACCTGCGTCTCAAGAACTATGTCGGGAACTATCTCGATGACTCTCTTGGGGACAATCTCAAAGACTATGTCAGGAGCTGTCTCGAGGGCTATCTTGGGAACTCTGAAACCCATAAATGTACCCTTAGACCGTTTCTACCGCCTCTGCCTCTGCCTCTATCGCCTCTGTCACCACATGCACTGGACTCTTGGCCTCCACCTTCGCATGTCCAGGAATTGTGCCCCACACCCCCACATCGACCACACGTCAAATTCAGATGTCTTCTGGGCTGCACTAGCCAACTTGGAGTCTCGTCCACATCCTGTATTCTTCATTTTCGGGGCCTTCCGGGACATCTCTTAAATGGTGATGGGATAATTGGATCAAGATGCATCACAGGAGGGCACATGATTTGTCCACTGACGGGGCGAACAAAGTAGGAGTACATCGTCATGTATGTTTCCTGGTGATAGCACTCATGCACAAAGTCCTTAGGAGATCTCCTCATGAATTGAATACATGAGACTGCATGGACACACGGGATGTCAGTCAACTCCCACTGATAATAGTTACAAGCAAGCCTATCCAAATCAATAGAGTATTGTTCGTTATCGTTGCTAACCTCAAACTAGGTAGCTCCTGAAAACTAGGGGCTCCAATTTCGACCTGTAAGTTGTAGTCTGGCAAGCCGGTTGTTGATCTGCGTACACAAATGGTCCGTCAAGCGGGCCAACTTTTCATTTTTTTAACAATCCTTCCCATTATGCATTTTCGTATGATCTCGAACATACTTAGAATCAGTTTGTCCCGGACTAGTAGGATGCATGCGTTGAATGACTCGTTCAGGTTGTTGAGGCTTATGTTTCACTTAGAGATGGAGGAGAAGGCATGTTTGGCCCAACATCTTGCATCTATTCCTCGTAGATAGTTGTGGGCTGCTGGGTCAAGCAAAAATAATTCGCCATCTCTCTCTCAAAGTGCCTCTCTGTTATGGCTCTAGATGCGGCCCACATTGCATCCTTGAACAATCTGCCTTTAAATGTTTTTTGAAAATTGTCATAGAGGTGTCAAATGCAAAACCGAAGGTCCTCTTGCCCTGCCACCTCTTTGACAGCTGACACTAGCCCCTACAAAGATTTATAGTATGAGTCAAATATTGGTACACAATGCATAACATAAACATAGAAGGCAAAAGTAATCAACCACACCTTTTTTTGGTTAGAAATAATTGTCCACCCATTGCCGATCAGGATGTTTAGATCTTTGAGCAACAATTCCAGAAACCAGCTCCAAGAAGCCCTATTTTAAGCTTCAACCACTGCTACTGCAATTGGATACATTCAATCATTCTCATTGATAGTGACAACAGTGAGCAGGTGATCTAGAGTTGCTCCCTTCATGTGGCAACCATCAGAACAAATAACCGGTCTACCACAGTTCAGCAGGCTCATCTTGCATGTAGCTAAACACATGTACATCCTTTTAAATGTACTCATCTCTAGGTCAACACACACTGAGCTTCAAGGATTAGACCTCCGAATCTCCTCGGCATAGGACCATATGAGCTTGTATTGCTCATTATCATCCCCTTCGTTAATTTTTTTGTCACATTTCTTGCCCTTCTAGCAAGGCTAAGTGCGATGTTGACATTAAAGTCCTTACTAACTGTCTCAATTATGGAAGAAAGGTCCTAGTCGGCCTGACTTTTAAATATGTCCAAGTAATGAGCTGCCACCCATTTGGTAAAGGCATCGTGGCTTTCCTTCTTTCTCGAGCAAGTGTGAAAGTTATTATAGCACTTTATTCGAAACGTCATTTCACCTTGCATTTTTTAGACGTGCATCCGCCACATACATCCTTCTTGGTAGGCAACCCTCAACTAATGAGCATCACTATGGATGAATTTTATCTCGTACTCATTCTTCAATGTATGATTGATAATTTCTTCTATAATTTTATTTAGTAAACTATACTTCTTGCCAAGACCCATACCAACGAAAGTGCATTCTGCTTGTGGTGGGCGTCTAGGCCTTCTCTTGACCATGTCCATGTTTTTGTCACTATTGAATTCGTATAATGACTGGAGCTCCTCCTCCTCTAGTTTTGCCAAAATGGAATGCAACACTATAGCAGCTTCCTCTCCAATTGCACGTACCTCATTGGCAAAAAATGTGGACGTCGGCCTTATTTCAACTTGACAGTTAATAACAGATTCCTCAACATTCTCAGACGTCATTTGGTGTTCAAAAAATGATTCAACTTCGCCAAAATGCAGTTCACTTCAGCTCTTAGAAATCTCTAGGGTTGGCTAATCACTGACAAAATCTCTGAGAAAATTGCAAGGAGTGTACTGTGAATTTATACAAGGTGGACGATTGGACAGATCCTTTGGGTTCCTCGGTTAAGAAGAACGATGTTGTCGGTAAAGAATAGAATAGTGACCTTATGCAGGGATATAACAAATCAAAAGGATGCCATCGGCAAAAAATAGACTGGTCACCTTTTGTGGGGAAATAACAAATTGGTGATGAGGCAACGACGTATGAGTCTGTGTCGACTGGAGGTTCGACGGTGACTGAACGACAACAATGGGTTCCTTTAGCAATGAATGATGTGCAGAGAGTCTGCGGCGAGTGGATGGCATGCGGTGGTGTGAGGTCAGCTGAGCTCTTCTCCTCTTTTTGTCTTTGATCTCGACAGCACAGCAAAAAAGGAAAACCCTTCTCTATGTCTTGGATCGACCGCAACACGGCACCAAGGAACTTTGTTTCTTCTTCTTCACTGCAAAAGAAGAGGGTCGTTCCCTTGGTTATTTTGGAGAACTCCACACAGGCAACAAAGAAAAAACAAAAACTTTTCTTTTTCTTTTTATTTTTATTTTCCAGTTTCTTTTCCAAAATCAAAATACGAAATCGTTTGATACCTCCAATAAATCAAAAACCTAATTTTAAGAAACCTTCAACTACGCTCTGATACCCATTTTTGAAATTCGAACGAGAATTTAAAAAAATAGAAAATAAAAGACACCGAAATTCACGTGGAAAATCTAAGACGGGTAAAAAAACCACAGCAAAGAAGAGAAATCACTAATCAAAATTGGTACAATGACTTTTGAGACTCAAGTATATATTTATAGAAAAACTGGAAACCCTAATTATACAGAAATTTCTAATGTGAGCAGAAACTAGCCTGCCCCAAATAGAATTTGGGTTACACTTATCTCTAACATGAATCAATAGGAAACATATGAGTACTACATTGATGCACTAGAATTTTTTCATCTTCCAATGTAAGGGTTATATTTCTTCAATGACAGTCGATCTTAGCTTTATATAAGCCCAACCAGTACATACCTAAGATAACATCAAACTGATCCAAAGGTATAACTATCAGATCAATTGATAGTTCATGTCTACCAACAATAAGGGCAGCAGATCAGATAAAGAGATGCATCTCATATTCTTATTCATAGAGGTACTCAAAATCAGGGAATTTTCTAGCTTCTCTACAGTCACACCCACAAGACGAACAAGAGATACAAAAACAAATGAATGCGTAGCACCAGTGTCAAACAATACATGTACTATAGTATTAAATTAAGGGAGTGTACCATCAATTACGCCCTGGCCAATCTGATCATCAAGAGGCTCAGATCCTAAAACTGCATAAGTTTAGCCAGTCATCTTTTCTTTGTCTTTCTTATTGCCACCAAATCCATCTCTTGATGAACTAGGAGAAACTTTAGCCATCTGACTAGGAGATCTTGTAGGAGTGATACAAGATGCTTAACTCTGCTAGTATCTAGTAAACCTCTGAAATTCGGTACTAGTAGGTTGATACTGTTGCTAAAATGGCAGCCTATAACCAATTGGTGTGTTCTATGGTCCAAAATAACTACGCTAGTTTTGTCTAGAAAGTCCTCTACCAGCTCCAAAATCAGGTTTAACATGAGCTGGTTGTGCAGGCGTTGAATTAGTTGAGGAGGTCTAGGATTCACTATGCAGTTCCTCCTCAAATGTTCAGACTGTCCACATGTGGCAGCCCGCCCTGTGAAGGTCAAGAAAGGCCCAGGTGTGGGTTCTGTCCATATCAGTGGAGGTGCACAATCCCACATCGCTTGGGATAGTAGAAAATGCATGGTTTATAAGTAGGGTTCCCCTCCCTACCTAATACAACACAATTTGGGTTAACCCCAAAAACAAAATCGTGCGTGTTTTGGCCCAAAGTGGACAATATTGTTCTCGAAACACCTGGGGATGTTACAAATGGTATCAAAGCGAAATCCCAACAAGAAGTGTAGCCGACGAGGACGTCTGATCCCCAAGGGGGGAGATTATGGTAGCCCGCCCTGTGAAGGTTAGGAAAGGCCCAGGTGTGGATTCGGTCCATATCAGTGGGGGTGCACAATCCCACATCACTTTGGATAGTAGAAAATGCATGGTTTATAAGTAGGGTTACCCATCTTACCTAATACAACTCATTTTGGATTAACACCAAGAACAAAATCGTGCAGGTTTCAGACCAAAGTGGACAATATTGTACTAGGAGCATCGGAGGATGTTACACCACAGGTATGACAAACATAAGGGTTTGAATGCCCACATATATCAGAAGTGTCACTAGACTATCCACTAGCTCCACTTTGAGTGTGTCCTCCCTTGTTCTGACCCTTTTTCTGATCCTTCCACAAACTTGCTGCTCTTTATTTGGTTGAGCAATCAACTTCAACTCATTGAGCAATAGCAACCACATCTGAAATAGAACTGAACTCCATAATTGACAACTGATGTCGAATCTCAGGTGCCAAATATTTCCTAAACTTCACCATCTTATCAATCGGATCCATCTCTCTGATATATTGTGACAGCTTCATAAACTTGACATAATACTCCAACACAATAAGACTCTTCTACTCTAAGTCATAATAAGCACTGATCATATTTTGAAAGTGACTAGCGTTACAATAATTATCTCCAAAGACTGTTTCAAACTGTGTCCAAGTCATCATCTCCAACGGGTAGTCCAGTCTTAGAGACTTCCACCAAACTTCAACCATCTTCTCAAAATAGAAGGTTAAAAATTCAACCCAGTTTTACGTCGAGACTCTAATAGCGGTCAAATTCTTTTGCAGCACTCTTAACCAATTTTCAACATTCTAAGGGTTAGCTCTGCCCTCAAACACCAATGAGTTCATATGTCCCAACTGTATAAAAAAGTTCATGCGGCGCATCTCATGGTCTTGATTACTTCTATCTCGAGAAAATTTCTGTAATACATCCCTCAGGGCTACAAGGGGATCAGTAGGCTGCGACTTAGCCATTTGCACAATAGGTGCTCTAGAAGCATGGTTTCTAAAAGCTCTTCTTAGAGGCATTTTTTTTAAAATCAAAAAAAAAAACAAACAAACAAACAAACTACGGGATAAGTTAGAATACGTTCTTAGACACAGTATTTGTAAATTCCTATATATTACCACATTATCTATCTAGTTGATAACACTTTTCCAGATGATAACCAGGCTCTAATACTAAAAATTTTGTCATGACCAGTAAGTGACCCGAGACAAAACGGGGAACGATCCAGCCCAAAAGAATCGAATCATCTAACCCTTTTCTTTAATTGTCTTAATTAATAGCGAAAATCTTAATAAATTATTTAAAAGTCAATGCCTGATAAAAACATGAGCTAAAAAGGTTCAACATGTGATATCAAGATAATTTAATAATATAATCTAAAATAACTATGCTGAAAGAAATAATAAAATTTAAAGGGGTTATAATATTTTAACAATTCAAACCTCATGAAAAATAACTCTTAAATAGAATTGTAAAAATATTGAAAAAATGTAAATTCTACAAAATTTACTCCTGAGTCAGCAATTGGGCGTCCAACTAAAAAATCTTGAAAGGGGGGAGTCATTAGACTAAGTGGACTAAACTCAATAGGAATAAAGTTTCATATTCAGCAATTTAACTAAAGACAGTGATTAAGCATGCATGGTCTTAAAACTGAAATTTCATAAATTCATTTTAGAAAATTATACAAAATGGCACGTGTATAAAACAACACACTATAATGTGATACATAATTAAAATAAACTATTGTTGTACCAAAATAAAATCTCAGGAAAAATAGAGTCTCTCATGAACTTCAAGTACATCATTTCATAGGCATATCACATAATAACAACGATATTTGATAATCATGAAAACCACATAAAGGCCCTAATAGGGTTTAGAGTTTTGTGCCCAGACATACGGCACATACAGTTATCCCATTATTCTAGATAACAACAAACAAAAGCATCCACCCACGGTTAAATATGCATGAAGTAAAACATAACCCCAAATCGGGTCAATCAAACTCAATTCACACAACCAAGTTGATCCATTAATTTTAATGTGCATGCTTAATTAAATATGTATGGTGAAAAACTACATATATTATAAAATTCGTCAAGCCATAGAATGAACACATCATTTTATATGAGACACATCTCAAAATATATTTTTAGAAAATCATGTAATGTTGTACATAAAATTAAATCCCTATCTCGAAGTGGGTTTACACCAGCCCAAACCCAATTATCAAAAAAGCTCAAATTCAATAATCCACGATTTTAATCCTTACTTTTTGGTATCTATCCAAAAGTAAAATCGTAAAATTTTTGGTTAAATTTTCATACATTAAGCAATCAATTTTTACTTAAAAATAATTCAAAATTAATTAGGTGAAAAATTCTCAAATTTGGTCCAAAAAAGACCCAGAATTATGGCCCAAAAGTGGTTGGGCCGTGGCCCAAATTGAGTGTGAACCGCGACCCAACACTGACTTAACCATGACCTAAAATAGAAGATGACCCCCAGTCCAGTTGGCCACCGAAGGAAATTGCATAAGATAACGTCATCCTCATTGACGATATCCGTGAGAGTTCTCATCTGCCAGATTTCATCCAGCAATCTGCTCATTAACACTAACCTCACTCTCTCTAAACCAAACTTTTCAACTTTAACAATCCAAAATATCCAATCACAAATCCAAAATCGCCATTTACAGTCAGTTAGTGAAAAATAGAAAAATTTAAATTTTGTACCTTCGACCAATGATTTCGGTCAGCAAAGCCTCTGATCAACCCTGCGATTACCCTGTAATAAGACTCGTGAAGAAAGATAGAAAAGAGAACATGAAGATGAAAATGGAAGGGGGAAAGATTTAAGAAGTTGAGGCGGCGTTGTTTGTTCACCTTTTAAAGTATGCTTGGTGGAAATTCACAATCCATAGAAAATGGGAAATCACCACATGACATTTGAAATAAGTCATATTTTGTCATATATATATACTTTTAAAAAAAAATTCAAAACCTATTGTGGAAACAATCGATATACCACAAATACACAAAATATACAATCAAGAAACAAAATGATAACAAGAAGAATAACACACAAGGAATTGCGTGGGTCGAACATAAGCATCCTACATCCACAGATATAATCGGCCAAATATTTCATTACCTATCATCAAGATTACAAGAACAAAAGAATCAAATATTGTTACTCAAACTTACAAACTCTAGCCACAAAAGAGATACAATCAAAATAACCCTTCTATCACTCTTTTCTCGCCTCCCTTAAACACCTCTGTTTTCTCTACTGATAATAGAGCACTTTATTCTCTCTAACATTGAGAATATGTAAAATCAATTCCTTATATTTACACTACTACAATGAGTTAAAAATAATCTGCCTTTAACTGCCATCAAACGTCAGCATAAGGAAGCACTTAAAACTGAGTCAACTTCCACAGAACTAAACCTTGAAAACAGGTTCGATTTGATTTTGATGTGCCACAGGCCCCACCCTATCTTTCAATTTTATCTATTGCTATTTTTATTTAATTTTAGTTGTTAATTTAGTACTTTGACTTATTTACAATTTTTTTAGTCTAGGATTAGGTTTGTTTTAAGGGAGTTGATTTTTTATTATTGAAATTGAAAAATTAGAGGTTTCTCTCTAGTGGGTTTATGAAGGTTGACTATCAAAATTGTTTATCTTATCATTTAAGAGTGGTGAGCTTGAGTGTGAAATTGTAGTGGAATCTCCATCTAACTTGTTTCTGGTTAGAACGAGAGCGAGTTTCTATAAATCACCTTTTTTTTGTATGCGTTAATCAGTGGATTCCTTTTATTAGAATCGTTAGTTGCTCTTTTAGGATTTAAAACGAGTTCTAATAATTGTGAAGGATTTTTCGTGAAATTTAGGGTCGAGAGCTTGGTTTGGGAGGTTTTAAATTATTCCAAAGAGTTGCAAAAAGGGAGTCACAAATTGCCGCATCCAATCAACCACTATTACTCATTTGGTTTGCCGCAAATCATCCATAAGTCAACGTTTTTGAAGTTGTGATTCTCTAGTTGTCTGCATCCCAACATTCACTCATCTGCATACTCAATAGAAGCGACATTCATGTTGGCCGGTCATCTGTTTGCTTTCGAAAGTCACCCGAAGCATGTCATTTGGTATCAAAGCTATAGATGACTACTAGAAGTGGGGTTGCCTTCAATCCTAACCCAACCAATTCATCTAGTGAAGCATCACCAAACGATCATGAGTATATCACTCAAGGTCAATTTATAATTTATAAAATTCCATAGATCAATTGACTCAACATATGCAGCAGATTCAAATTTTACTCCACCAAGAAAATCCAACTCCATTTGCTTGACCAAGAGGTAGAGGTTGGCACCGAGATGGTAGAAGAGTGAATGAGTTCATCTAAGACGATCTAGGAGGGGGCTTTAATGATGATGCACTTTATGAATTTTCGATAAGAGGTCCCTGAGTGCATGACAAGATGAGTGGATTAAAATTACTGATTATGTCTTTCAGATGTACTAGTTATAGGGAAGAATACTTGGATTAGGTTCAGCGAATAGAGAAAATATTTAAATGTCAAGATTATTTGGAGACAGCAAAGGTTTGGTTTGACACCCTAGAACTTACTGGTTACGCAAGTCTGTGGCAGGATAGTCTAAAGGCTCAAAGAATGAGAGATGGGGAGGAACCGATTACTACCTGGGGGTCTATGAAACAATTAATGAAAAAACAATTTGTGCCTAGACACTTCAGAAAAGAAATGTATTTCCAAATGTAGAGGTTAGCTCAAGGAGGTTTGTGTGTTGATGATTATATTTCCGAATTTGAAACCCAAATGATCAGGTGTGAGATCCATGAAGCGAAAGAGCAGACTATCGCCCAGTTTGTCCAGAGACTTAACATACAAATTGGAGAATATAGTGGAGCTACAACAATACAATACCTTGGAGGAAGTTTTTCCAATTGGTTATTAGACAAAGGAAATGAGACTTAGACCTCCCTCCTAATAAACCTCATTAGTTGGATACCACCTTAGCAAACCCAATTGAAGATGCTAGGTGATTGCATCCCAATATTGTCGTAGAGAAGGGTAAAGTCATCAAAGATTCATCATCCCGCAGGAACCATGAAGTCAAATGCTTTAAATGTTTGGGTTGGGGACATATTACTTCTTAGTGCCCTAATCAAAAGGTAATGGTAATGCAAAGAGATATTATCGAGACTGATAGTGAAGACGACACCAAAAAAACATGTGAAAGAAGAGCATTTTAATGAGGAGATTACTTTTCCACAAACTTTGTTATTGAGTCAAAAAGAGGCTTTTACCTGACAAATTGGAGAGGAAGTTGACCAGAGGAAGAACATATTTCACTCACGTTGTTTGATCAAGAAAAATGTATGCTCTCTCATAATTGATAGTGGTAGTTGTATTAGTGCTACTTCGAATTTCTTGGTTGACAAACAACAGTTACCAACCCTTGAGCACCCAAAGCTATATGAATTGAGGTGGTTAGACAGCAAAGGAGGAATGATAGTAAATAGGGAGGTGATATTCTCATTCACTATACGAAACTACTGGGATAAGATTATGTGTGACATTATATCCATGGATGTTGTTGCTTAGAAGGCCTTGGTAGTATGATCAAAAGGTGAAACATAATGGTGATACCAACATTTACTCACTTGATTATGGTGGACGAAAGGTAAAATTATCTCTGCCACCTCATTAGGGGTATCTAGTTTCGAGGCTAGAGAGAAAGAAAAGGGGAACAAGACCACTTATTAACTATCAAGACACTATTAGAGGATCCATCAGATTTGATGTCAAATCCTTCTCAATCTCGCAAGGATGATGTGCCACTGACCCTACTCTATCTTTCAATTTTATTTTATTAAATTTAGTTGTTAATTCAGTACTATGACTTATTTATGATTTTTGCCATTATGATAACTATTTAGGGTTAGGGTTTATTTTAGGAGAGCTGATTTTTTATTATTGAAATTGAAGAATTAGAGGTTTTTCTCTAGTGGGTTATTGAGGGTTGCCACTTGAAATCATTTACCTTATCATTCAAGAGTAGTGAGATTGAGTTTAACGATTTAGTGGTATCTTTGTCTAACCTGTTTTGGGGTTAGAACAAGAGCAAGTTTTCATAACTCACCTTTGTTTTTATTTTTTTGTATCTGTTAATATCATTAGTTGCTCTTTTGGGATTTGAAAAGAGTTATAATTGTTGTGAATGAGTTTTTGTGAATTTTGGGGTAGAGAGCTTGGTTTGAGAGGTTCAAAATTCTTCTAAAAAGTTGATAAACATAGGTTTGGAGTCGTAGATTTCCGCGTCCAGTTGACCCTTATTACTCATCCGGTTGACAACAAATCATCCAAAAGCCGACATTTTCCAAGTTGGGTGTCTCTAGTCATCCACTTCCCAACACCCGATCGTCCATGTACTCGAAAGAAGCTACATTCAAAATTCTGGTCGACTGCATCTAATCCAGAAGCAGCTTAATTTGAAGCTGTGTTTCTAAGCGACCATAATTCTGCTATCGGTCGTCCGCTTGCTTCTTAAAGTCACTCAAAGCGCATCAGATTTGGTTCTAGAACCTAACAGTTTTGGTTTCAAATTTCAGGAATCATTAAGCCACAGTTTGTTCTTATTCTAGGGTGTAACCAAACCAAACCGACCAATACCCAATCCTAGAAGAAACTCTTACCTTGACGATGGTAACTTGCCGCTAGGAATGGTATACTCAAGAATGAGTTAAAAATCGACAAACTTCTCTAAAGATACACAATATTGCGATAAAAACACTTCTAAACTCTAGAGATAATGGTTTGGTTTTATACTGGTAATAAAAACCAAACTTGAAAATGCTTAACAATTGGTTGAAAATTTAAACGTTATCTAAAATGTTATCTTGAGGTAACGTTAGTTTATCAAACACTATTTTGATTTTCAACCACAATAGTAATTTTCACATTTTATCAACTTGACCAAAAATTATTTATTTAGTGTGGTGATTAATTATGAAATTAGAATTGGCAATGAGATAATTTAACCTTAATAATTAAAAAAATTTAGTTGGAATTTTATTTATTACAAAATTAGTAGAGCTTACAACACTCCCTCGTAATTTTTCTTTTAAAAAATTAATATACGGTTTGATATATTTTGAGGATGATGTATTCGCCTTAGCCAAACTTCAATGATTGATAATAATTGGAAGTCTTTTAATCCCTACTCGATTGCAAGTTACATTCAAGATCTGAAGTTTGACTCTCGTTACAAGAATAAAAATCATTAAAATCTTGTCTCTTGGTGGCAATACGAGAACTTAGATTGTCTCTATTACAAGCAATAGAATGTGAAGAAAAACAAAGAGGGTAAATGGTAATTTACTCAATTTTGTATGTTGGACTACCTTCTTTTCTTAGTTTAAGGTTCTGGTTATGTTCTCAATTTTTAACTTCTATAATCTTCCCAGCAATTTCTATTTGAGTGATCATAGTATGTCTTACTCTCTAGTCAAGGAAAGGGAGGAGCTTCTGAGCTTACCAACTAAGAGATCTGATCTTATCTATCATTAAAATTAGAAAAAAAAAATACGAGAAAGAATCATCATTTAAAAACTTTCAAGAGTCGTCTATCAAAGTTAATATAAAAGTTTTGAAATCCAACCATGAAGAAAAAAACAAAAACGTGCCAACAATAAACCAAGATTTATATAGACAATTTTAACGAAAAAAAATCACAATCATATGATAAAATTACTATGTGAAGATCGAAATATAACCATGAGTTTTGCAACTCTATCTTACTTGAATTTATAAAGAAAAACAAAATCCTAATTGAGATTTACAATGCAAGCTCTCTAGTTCAATCTAAATAAAGTTCGAATCATATTGAACTCCAACAATCTC
Source organism: Begonia loranthoides (assembly GCA_022433065.1). Lineage (NCBI taxonomy): Eukaryota > Viridiplantae > Streptophyta > Magnoliopsida > Cucurbitales > Begoniaceae > Begonia > Begonia loranthoides. The sequence continues at coordinate 40,861,799 of CM039468.1, read as the reverse complement.
CAAGACACAAATTCCATCGATTAAATTCATAACATGAATTTGTCAACCCAACTTAAAAAGAATCTAAAATACTAAACTTTGACAATTTTCACCTCGAAAAAATCCTGATGCAAAGAACAAATCTTTCTCTTCGACAAATCCTTCAGGAAGATCTATAATGCGAGTCCACCTGCTCGTTTTAAAGTAAAATACAAATCACCAAACTATAAAAGCTCTTAATGATAATTCAACAATTAATGCTAACTAATTTTAAGAAACATTTAAACCATGATAATGATATCTTCTCATGGTCTCACAAAGTGTTATTCAAATACATAATTGACGTATTCAATCTCAATATGTCATATCACATATATCTTTCAAAAGTTTTAATAGTTTCACTATCAATATTCTCCAAAAAGTAAAACATCACGATTCAAATATCTCATGGCCTAAAATACAACTTCAACAACATATTCAACCGAATAATTTGAAGCTAAAACATATTAATATCAAGACGGTAACAAAATTTGTTCCCTAATATCACAACAAATCTGCTAAAAATTTTGGAAAATAAAATATCCAAAATATTAGATATTCATGATACACAAAATACAGATACCAAATTTTCTTAATCATATTTGTAAATACTAAATCTACAAAATCAACTAATTTTAAAAATTAAATTTCTCCAAAAAATCAATTTTCAAAAATCAGGCCCAACAAAGTTCAATCTCCCTGAATCATTGGAGAAATGACAAACACCATACTAAAAAAACTAACGAAAAATCAAAGCTTGGGTGGGTTTGATTCCGGATCAAATAGACAGAGGCATAGGTCAGACGGTTCTCCCTGATAACAAGATCTGTGGGTGGAGGATGACTGAAACTTCTACTTGGAGGTCTCTAATAAAAAACTAGGTGGCCGGAGATGCTAGATTTGCTTTAGCATGAACGATTGACAATGCTACTGACCTATGCAGCGAAATCAGTCGGGGACAAAGAGAACATGTTATAAAAAAGATAAACAAAGGTAGGTTGGAAGATTATTTTCTAGCAAAAAGTTACAGAGAAAGAAGATTTAGAAGAGAAGAGTAGAACAGAGAAGCATAGGTGAGGATGAGAATAGAGAGAAAGAGAGAGAGAAGCAACATAATAGAAATCACACACACCCTCCTCTCAGTTACATTGTTGTATTTATACGTACTCCCTAATTCTAGTTGTCTTCCATGTAAGCATGTTGTTGCTACATCACCTCAAGTCCTGATAGTTCTTCTCCCAATGGATCTCTTACATCGGTGCTTCCAATTCAGATCAAAATATTAGAACACTTCAACTTCTTATCCTCACCTGATCTTGCCTTTACCTGAAATTTTGGGGGAGGAGTTGTTTGGAGTAAGTGACTAACTCAGTAAAGTATCACTATACTATATGCATCTCATGCAAAACTGATTTTTCTCTATTTTCGAAAACAAGGTTATGTTTCTCATTTTACCATACATGAATTTTTAATTGAAATCTCTAATCATATTATAAATCAACCTTAAGGCCATCAATGAAGCTTTTATCGAAAACTTGTTGTATACATAAACGACTATACCTCGTAAAATAGGCCATCATCGTTTTCCAATCCAAAAACATCATTAGTGAAAATAGGTGGTCGCTCAAAAACCCACCTGACATTCATTAGAGATTAAGTGATTACCCGTTGATGATAACATGTTATGAGGCAGAAGTATAAATGACAGTGATCCGTAGATCAATCACGTCACTCGGGCTGCCGACGAGAACTCCACGACCATACAACTAGTGTAGGGGGTTCCAATGATGGCGAGAACTCTGCAGCAACAACTCATACGATCAAACAGAACGGATAAGACTGCTCGCTATATATAGACTTGTTTATCAACTAAGATATCTAGGAGCTCCACATGGACGAGGGTTATCGACGAGCAAGTTTGGGTCGTCACGCCACCCGTCAAGTGAAACGGTACTCAGGATAAACAAGTCTCAGCGACTGACAACCTTTTCATCCGTGGGACAAACCCTCGCCAGGTTTAGGGTCTTGCGACCTAAGGAGGCGTCATCACCATCTCATCCAAATTTACAACTTTCAGGAGTTTCAACCTAAGGACACGTCACCAATGCCCCACTTATATTTTTTGCACGTACAACCAATCAACCTTCACGCAGAAGAAGGTTTCAAAGGGGATAGCCTCATGATGCTTTAGCGCTTAAATGCCTAAAGCATCAAGAGGATTCAAGTTCCAATATATGCACAATAATTTCAAACCGCGTACGGATACTGGAACGTGAGAAAACATACATATACATAAAAACCGACATGCTATCGAATAGTTCCCATCCTTTTTCAAGTGTGGTATCCCACAAAATAATAATTTTGAAAACGGGATGCAATGCAATGCAAGAAGTATAGAAATCCCTACCTTTTCAGCATTCCTTCTTGTTAAGCAGAGCAACCGTCTCCTTAAGAATCATAATACACTCGTCAAAATCGTCCAAGCCTGACAAAGGTATAAACGTGGGAACTTATAACTAAATTTAAAAAATTAAGCGGAGAGTCCTATACCGAGAATAAGAACCCAACCGATGTGTAACGACTCTTCTCAAAATCCCAATAAAATCCCCAAACTTTATCACTCAGTAAAATAACCATGCCTGAACAATGTAATAACATCGCCTTATTAGTCAACCAAATTGAAAATCAAGATATTTCTATCAACACTCTATTCATCGCTCATTCCTCTAGAATACATCAAAACAATGTCTAAAATCACACGAGGGTGCAGTAATTTCAACTGCTAGCACAACCATAATTCATGAGCATGAACTATATACTACCAACAGTATATCCTCCTCACATACCATCAATTCAAGGTAATTACAACAACCTAAATCTCATCCAACTTTAGAACAACAGTAGTAAAAGAAGAACCAATCATGATAACAATCTCCAAAATAGAAGTTTAAACAGCAACTTGACCCATTTCTAAGACAATAACCAACATACACCCTCGGTAAGTTGTTTCCTTGAATTCAAAATTATCAATTCATATAGCAGTTTAATAAGCAACATTAACAAGCCCTTGGTTTTTACCCTTCCCGACAGTAACAAAGCAGGTTTTTCATCAATATCAAAACAGGAAACAACATGCAAACCCAAACCTAATCAACTGTGCAGTAGCTCTCAGTATTGACTATCGGGAAGCAACCAAAAATGTAATATGACAGAATCTCACACAACAAAATAACATTCTTGATGATGTCCATCTAGTAGTAACCAAAAATATAGAAATAAACTCAATTTATAGAATGGAAGTCCCTTAGCAGTAACCGAGAATGCAGAACCAAACTCAAAGATGAAGCATAAACTCAATCGGGAATTTCTCATCCATCCAGAAACTAAAAACAGAATTAGGCAACACAATTAACAGGGCATCCCAAATCATCAATGTTTCCATCAAACGGACCAAGAATCACACGACATTATTCATCAAGAACAGCTAACAAAGACAGAAAATCGTCCCTCTATTTTTCTATATCATTTTCAAATTTCCCCTAAACTTTCTAACTTCAATGTCCTTGGCGGGATTTTTCCCCCTTTTCCTCCATCTTCATTTTCATCCTTAATCCTTCAATTTTTTTTTTATTTCTTTTAATTCCCACTTATTCATTTCATTTATCTCATACATTCCTTAATTCTTTTTCATAATATATAAATATATATACACCAAATATACACATCATATATTGTATAACTTATTCCAATTCCCGACTTATTCCGAATATCACCCGACAGCGTTATAACTCCAATTTAGCTCTAAAAATTCATTTCTTAAATTAACTTTCCGTTCGGAAATTTCTAATTTCACTAATTTGACCAATTGACCAAATTTGCGTACGTAGCCGCTACGCGATAATTTGGGTCAACTTTTTAACGTCATGACTGATTTTAACACGAAAAATTAACACGTTGAATTTCTTATTTAAAATTTCACAGGTTTTACATCTTAACCTCCTTAAAAGAAACTTTGTCCCGAAACTTAAAATAAAACTTGTTACATATAAAAAAGATGAGGGTACTTGTGTATCGTGTCCAACTCAACTTCCCAAGTTGCTTCCCTCTCGATATGGTTCCTCCACAGCACACGAATCAATGAGGTTTCCTTGCATTGAAGCACTCGAACCTCTCTACTAAGTATTCTCTCCAGTTCTTCTTCATACGATGTATCCTCCTGGATAGGAACGTCGGTCCAAGAAATGGCGTGTGATGGATCTGGCGTATATCCCTCTAATAAGATAAATTGAAGACATTATGGATGTGTCTGAGATCATCTAGATCATGTGACCATCAAAACAATGTGCAACATTACACAAACAGCAATAACAGACCCTTGATCGCATTCTCCACCATAAACAAACAATTATAAAACCAAACTTCAACATTACACCAACACTGAACAGAACAAGGTACCATTCCAACAATAATTGATCCTTAAGAGGCTTATCATCATGAAACAAATTCCCAATAGTTATTCTGCAAAATTCGTAGCACAATCACATTGAACAATACTTCTAAACTAATACCCATAACGAAGTCCATGGTGATCCTATCCCACTTCCACTTTGGAATAGGCAATGGTTGCAATAATCCTACTAGTCTATAATGTTCAGCCTTCACCTACTGACACGTCAAACATCTGGCCACGAAATTCACTACAACTCATTTTATACCTACCCACCAGTACTGTCACTTTAGATCATGGTACATCTTTGTACTACCTGGGTGAATGGCAAACCTCAACTTGTGAGCTTCAACGAGAATCATCTGCCTTAACTCCGAAAAGCTCGGCACTGCTAACTTTCTACGATAAAGAACTGTCCCCTCTGCGTTGACTTCCCAGCCATCCAGTTGTTCACCATTTTCAAGTCATTCAACCTTCTCTCGAATTAACTCATCATGTTATTGTAACTGCTTTGTTCTCGGAAGCAAAGATGGTGTGGCAACCACATATACGCACAAGCTGTATCATCTGGCTCATAGTACTACAAACTACATTCTCCAATAATTATAGATCGTTTCCACTGGTCGAGAACCAGACAAGCAAGTGATCCCTGAGGATTTTGGCTCAAGGTATCGGCTACTACATTTACCTTTCCCAGATGATACCCTAGGTTGAAATCATAATCCTCCAGATATTCCATCCACCTGCGCTGCCTCAAATTCAAATCCCTCAGAGCGAAAAGATACTTCAAACTTTTATGATCTGAGAACACCTAGAAGTTGAAACCATACATGTAACTCCTCCAGATCCTTAAAGCAAAAATTATAGTAGCTAGTTCCAGATCATGAGTTGGATAATTCTTTTTATGGGGCTTCAACTGTTGAGATGCGTAAGCAACCACTTTACTCTGCTGCATCAAGACACAACCAAGCCCAAAACCCGATACATCGATGTAAACTGCATAAGGCTGCTCACTGTTAGGATAGGTGCACTTGTCAATCTGTTCTTCAATTCCTCAAATGCACTCTGACATTGGTCGTTCCATTCAAATCGTACCCCTTTTCTAATCAACTTTGTCAATGGTGCTGATAACGAAGAAAATTTCTCCACAAACCGCCGATAGTACCCGACAAGACCAAGAAAACTACAAATCTCTGACACATTCTTCGGAGGCTGCCACTATACAACTGCCTTGACCTTCGTAGGCTCTAATGAGATTCTGTCTTGTGAAATGACATGTCCCAAAAACTTGACCTCTGACATCCAGAAGTCACATTTACTCATCTTGGCATCTAAACGGTGGTCCCTCAAAGTCTGCAACACAGTCCGAAGATGTTCTTGATGCTGACTCCGAGACTTGGAGTAAATCAAGATGTCATCGATAAACACCACGATGAACTGGTCTAAATAAGGTCAAAAAACACGATTCATGAGATCCATGAATGCTACTAGGGCATTAGTCAACCCGAAAGGTAAGACTAGAAACTCAAAATGTCCATATCTCGTCTTGAAAGCTGTCTTCGGGATATCTTCTTCCCGAATCTTTATCTGGTGACAACCGAACCTCAAATCAATCTTGGAAAAGTATTGTGATCCACCAAGCTGATCGAAAAACTCATCGATTATGGGTAACAGATACTTGTTTTTTACGATAACCCAGTTCAACTTCTGATAATCAATGTAAAGTCTCAAGGTGCCATCCACCTTCTTGGCAAACAAAACTGGAGCACCCCATGACAAGATACTCTCCCGGATAAATCCTTGACTTCTTAGCTCATCTAGCTGGTTTTTCAACTCACTCAACTCTACAGGAGGCAATTTATATATTGGAATAGAAACTGGGGTAGCACCCTGAACCAAATCATTACGGAACTCGATCTCACGGTCTAGAGGCAACCCTAGTAGCTCATTAGGAAATACATCTGGGAACTCTCTCACAACAGAGACATCCAGATCCTGGCTAGCAATCTCAACCTCAATATCAACCAACCAAAGGTTTCCGTACTGCTCTAGTTCACTGCGACTACCCAAACATGCCCGCAAAATAGAATTGGATGTCACTGCACTAGGACCGTTGCAATAAATGACGACTTGTCCTTGTTTAGAAATAACTATAACTCGCTTCATATGGCATTCCATAGTTGCTCTATATTTTCTCAACCAATCCATACCCAGAATCATATCAAACTGACTCATGGGTAAGATAACTAGGTTTGTAGAAAACTTGTAATCATCGATCACTATGCAAACTATTATGCACACAGAAACCACCCCACTCTGGACACCCAGAGGAGTACTAAGCACCAACGGAGATTCCATCTCCTCCACTGACTCTGACCCTGACCCTGACCCTAGGTCAACTCATGAAAGGCTTTGGCCATAAGCTCATAAGGGCTACGACTAATATACTATGCCCTAAATTTCTTGGTAAAATCTTCCCACTTCATCGACTATACGTCGTAACTGCACCTTACGGCATTCCACCAACTAGACGCCAACTTCTCCAGATAAAGAGTGGCAATCATCACCTAGAACTCCTCTAGAACATGGAGAAATCCAAAATTCTTTTCCATTTTATAGAGCCAATTCTCCACTTCTAGTGAATTTGCTTCACTTTTAAACATAGACGTGTTCAATCTAGCAAACTCTCAGAAAAACGTCATCCTCGGCATATCGGGTTCCTATGCAGAATTGTTACTGGTCAAGTTCTGCAAACTCTTCATCATTGCTACAATGGGATCAAAACCATCCTCTTGCGGTTGGCCACGAGATGTCCTTCTCGACGACATTTTCAAAATTCAGAGAAAGGAAATTCTCACTTGGTTAGAAACTTGATTTGTGCATAGTAAATAAAACATTACCTTTCACCATTAAATTCTCGAGTGATCGCTACTTAGGAATTCGGAAACTTGAGCTCTGATACAATAAAATTATGTCACGACCAAGAGACACGCCAAACAAAACAGCCGAGTTAGGCGACTCGATCCTCAAAGAGAACCCGATCACCCAACCCAAGGTGTGTGTTTTAGCGGAAGACTTACAAATATTTAGTTCGACCCAAAAGGATATAAGCCTAGGTCCGAGTAGAGATCACAAGAAAATAACAGTGCATAAATTAAAATGAAATCCAAAGTACTGTGCAACAAATCCAATCCAACAGTATTAACTTTTACAGACCAAATAGAAATATCAATCTCCTCACCAAATAAGGATAAATCGCTCAAATCAAAATATTAAAACACTTCAGCTTCTAATCCTCAGTTCTTTCCTTTACCTAAAGTTTTGGGGGAGGAGTCATTTGGGGTGAGTGACTAACTTAGTAAAGTATAGTTATACTAAATGCACCTCATGAAAAATTGATTTTTCTCTATTTTCGAAAACAGTGTTATGTTTCTCATTTTACAGTACATTGATTTTTAATTGAAATCTCTTATGATATTATAAATCCAGCTTAAGGCCATCAATGAGGCTTTTATCAAAAACTTGTTATATACATAGACAACTATACCTCGTAAATAGGCCATCATCGTTTCCCAATATGAAAACATTTAGTGAAAAGGGGTGGTCGCTCAAGGACTCACTCAACATTCATCAAAGAATAAGTGATCACCCGTCAATGATAGAACCTCATGAGGCAGAAGAAGTATAAATGACGGTGATCCGTAGATCTAACATGTCACCCGGGCTGCCGATGAGAACTCCACGATGATACAACTAGTATAAGGGGTTCCAATGATGGCGAGAACTCTGCAGCAACAACCCATACGATCAAACAGAACGGATAAGGTTGCTCACTATATATAGACTTGTTTATCAGCTAAGATACCTAGGAGCTCCAAATGGATGAGGGTTGCCGATGAGCAAGCTTGGGCCATCACACCTGTCAAGTGAAACGGTACTTAGGATAAACAGGTTTTAACGACTGACAACCTTTTGATCCGTGGGACAAACCCTAGCCAGGTTTAGAGGCTTGCGACTCAAGAAGGTGTCATCACCCTCCCATCCGAATTTACAACTTTCAGGAGTTTCAACCTGAGGAAACATCATCAATGCCCCCACCTATATTTTTTTCACGTACAACCAATAAACCTTCACGCAGCAGAAATTCTCAAAGAGGATAGCCTCATGATGCTTTAGGGCTAAAATGCCTAAAGCATCAAGAGGATTCATCCTCCAATATATGCACAATAATTTCAAACCATGTACGGAAACTGAAACGTGAGAAAACATACATATACATAAAAATCCACATGCTATCGAACAATCCCCGTCATTTTTCAAGTGTGGTATCCTACAAAATAATCATTTTGAAAAGGGATGCGATGCAATGCAATGCAAGAGGTATAGAAATCCCTACCTTTTTAGCGTACCTTCTTATTGAACGAAGCAACCGTCTCCTCAGGAATCGTAGCACACTCGTCGAAATCGTCCAAGCCTGACAAAGGTATAAACGTGGGAACTCATAAATAGATTCCAAAAATTAAGCGACTATACCGAGAATAGGAACCCAACCGATGTGCAACGACTCTTCTCAAAATTCCAATAAAATCCCCAAACTTTATCTATAATATCTCAATTTTTCATGATAGAATTAAGTAAAATTAACTTGGGAAACCGAATCGAATAATTTAAACTAGACCGATAATTATCATCAAATAATATTCGGAGAAAAGAAAATTGGAATTGGGATGAAAATAATTAGATGAAGAATTTAATTATTTAAAAGAAAGTGAAATGAGGAATTAATTAAATGGAAGAAAATTTTAATTAAGGAGTGAAGGAGCTAAACCAGTTCAGGGCTGGTCTACAGATCAATTAAAAACAGAAAGGGGGAAGAGAAATTGATTTGGCCTTTGGCCATCTACGAGAGAAACAGGGAAAGAGTTGAGGATGATATTCTCTGTATTATCTTGTAAGATTGTAGGACTGATTAACCTGTTGGAGTTTTGACTCTGTATGTTGAATTGGTGATATATAATTGTTGGAGTTGGTTGCTTTGTGGTGTTGCATTTTAGTCTGCAATTGGAGTTATGCAATATTGAAGGATTGTTCTATACTTCCTTTGTTGCCTTCAGGTGTTAGATTTTGGTTTCCTGGTTATGGTAGTTGTTAGGGATTTTCTAGATATTTGAAAGCATGTGGATTAAGGCTTGTTGTTGTTGGTATTGGTTGTGCCTTTGGATATATATACTCTGTTGGTTGTTGAAGATATATATATTTAACTATTACTGATTCTGCCTTGGATGACAAGTTGTGGGTAGTGATAGATGATTTAACTGCTGTCTTGCTAGGACAAAAGATAATGAAATGTGTTTTGTGTCAACATATGCTGTCGTGTTATTGTTGAATGGATTCTATTGGTCGTTAAATATATGGATGATGCCCTCTATTAGATGATACTCTGTTGGTTTGGGTTCAGTCCATCAGTGAATAAATATATTGTGATAATTGGGTTAAGTTATTGTACATTTGGTTGGCTGTTAATGTTGATGCTTCGTGCCCCCTTTGGATATTAATATTGGACATCGATAATCTGTTGTTGAGATTAATATTATTTTGATTGATAAATAAATGTGCTTTGTTAGTTATTGTTTGGACAACTGTGAAAATATAGGGTTCGTAATTATTATCGTTAAACAACTACTACTGTTCGGTTTTGCAAAGTAAATTCTCTGTATTATCGTGTGACATTGATAGAATGAGCAACTGTTGTGGGTTATTGTTATCCCGTTGCACATGTTAAGATATTGGAATTATTATTGTGGAGTTGCTAAGTAATTAAGTTGACTAATGAGATTTGTTAAGCGTTAAGTTTTATGGAAATTCAGTGATTGTTATTAATGAATAAATATCAGTTAATTGGATAATTGTGATTTAAGGGGAAAATGTATAAATTAAAGTTATTTGTTTATTGACCATAAAAATTAATGAAGATAAATTAATAGAAATTCGTTAAGCGATAATTTAATTATTAAATAATAAACAAGGAATAACGGTATCAAAGGTAAGATTTATGATTGATTAAAATATTAATAAATAAATTTCCAAACCGCACTAGGGATGCCAGGTAAGTGATATTGCCTGTGTTTTGGTCTTTGAACCCTACATCGCAAGAATTAGGACTTTGTTTGCTGACTATTTACCGCTTTAATAGAATATTTAGGTTGTTTACTGTTTTACTAGATATTGAGCATGTTCCATGAATTGTAATGTTGTTTGCTGAGTGTTTATTAGAATTAGGTTCTTTTAATGAATTTTTTAATAGACGAGCACGTTTCGAGGTTATATAGAGATATGATATGAACTGTATGCATTCACGAGCATCACACATCATGCTTTTCAAGATGATACAAAAATGGGTTTTCATACATGATTTTGAAAAGAGAACGGAAACAAATATTAAATTTTAATGGTAAAGTTTTAAGTAAAGAAATAATAATTGATGTGTTGAGGCTTTGACACGTAACTTATAAATAGAAGCTTGGTGGACATTGTCCCCATGGTTAGAGGCTTTGGGTGGATTAGTCCCCCAATGGTTGAGTTGCGTTCCAATGGTAACCAGTTGAGGCTTTGGCATGTAACTCATAAAGAGAGGTTTGGTGGACATTGTCCCCATGGTTAGAGACTTTTGGTGGATTAGTCCCCCAATGGTTGAGTTGCATCCCAATGTTAGACGGTTAAGACTTTGGTGTTGAACTCAAACTCATAAATAAAGATTTTGTGGATATGGTCCCCATGGTTAGAGGCTTTGGGTGGATTAGTCCTCCATTGGTTGAGACTTGAGTTGAAGACCAAAGGCAGAACAGTAAAGTTAAGATCAAGAAAACGGCAAAAGAAAAAGAAAAGAAAAGACAGAAGAGAAACAGAAACGGAAAATGAAAAGAGATTTTAAAAGCTACATGGCATGTGCATTATACATTTTATTTTATATCACTTACTGAGCCTTAGACTCATTAGATTAAGTCTTGTGATGTAGGTATGTACTTGAAATAAGAGAATAAGTCAAAGACAGTTGATGAATGATTTGCACTAGTGGATCTTGTGGCTGGCTAGGCTAAAACATTAAATAGAAATTATTTGTAAAATGGTTTGTAAATTACTTAATATTCTTTAATGCTTGTTTCAATTCCACTGCGTTTCATAAAAGAATTTTATTACTTTCGCTGCAATTGATAAATGTTTTAAGTAAAGAGTTTTAATGATCGGGTTTTATAAAGGAAAAATACTTTGACCTTTTTATAAAAAGAAAAGTTTTAAATTTAACGCATTTTTAAAAGGTAATAAAAAACCGGGTCGTTACATTATCACTCAGTAAATTAACCATGCCTAAACAGTGTAATAACATCTCCTTATTAGCCAACCAAATTGAAAATCAAAATATTTCTATCAACACTCTATTCATTGCTTATTCCTCTAGAATCCATCAAAACAATGTCTAAAGTCACACGACGATGCAATAATTTCAGCTACTAGCACAACCATAATTCGTGAGCATGAATTATATACTACCAACAGTATATCCTCCTCATAGATCATCAATCAAGGTAATTACAATAACCTAAATCTCATCCAACCTTAGAACAATAGTAGTAAAACAAGAACCAATCATGATAACAATCTCCAAAATAGAAGTCTAAACAGCAACTTGACCCATTTCTAAGACAATAACCAACATACACCCTTGGTAAGTTGTTTCCTTGAATTTAGAATTATCAATTCTTATAGCAGTTTACTAGGCAACATTAACTAGCCCTTGGTTTAAACCCTTCACAGTAGTAACAAAAGCAGGTTTTTCATCAATATCAAAACAGGGAACAATATGCAAACCCAAACCTAATCAACAGTGTAGTAGCTCTCAGTATTGACTATCGGGAAGCAACCAAAAATGCAATATGACCGATTTTAACACGAAAAATTAACACGTGGAGTTTCTTATTTAAAATTTCACAGGTTTTACAGCCTTAATGACTTCTGCCTTATTTTACCAGCGGAGCCTAAGACCAGTTTCCCTAGAAATGTAAGATATTGTCTTTATAAGTGAAGTCGTATGTTCCTGGAGCAGTCATAAGTACTTGACTAATGCGGTCCGAACACCATTGATCCTCCAAATAACTTGTAATGACTTCGGAGATTCATGCTGGTTGTAGAATAAAGTGTCTAATATCCCGAATCTTCGTTGAGTTGAAGGCATAGCTTAAGTGATAACATTGGGCATATTAGGAGTTGAGTTGGACAAGTAAAGGTATTGGTTAAGAGAAACGTAGTTAGAATAAGTGAATTATGATATCCCCTTATGTTCATAATTAACTGAGGAGAAGAATTGAATTCAATTGGAGAACTATTTGATGATATTGGAGCTATATTGGACGATATCAAGTGGATTGATGCTCAGTGGGAATATTGAGAGAAAATATGTTTGGACACATTTGGATATTGTAAGGAATGAGAGCTAATTAATAATAAGGTTAAAGATATAGAATTTATTGGAATTAATTTGGGTAATTTAAGACATTAGTCAAGTGAAATATATTTAGAAATTTAAGTTTGAAT